>PVHP010025228.1:0-25564 GCA_004024765.1 Zapus hudsonius | reverse complement strand
TATCTTATTAAATATTGACATTATACTCAGGAATATATACTCCAATGCTGTGGGCCTTTCCTTGGAGAATCTAGGTAAGAGCTGGTAATCTCACTGGAAAATATCAGGCTGTGACAATGAGAGCTGAAGTGTACTACTTGCAAAACCTATCATTTAACCTTCTATTTAAATCCTAAGAAGCAACTATAACATTCAAAGTGTAGACCTACAGAAGTAAATTTAATGTGCATGTGTATATAGATTACTTAGGATATTATCTTACAATAAAAGCCATTGCTTTGCTCAAAGTTCCCTAGGAGAACCGAATTGTTAAAATTGATTTGCATTATAAAGGGATTTATTGGATTATTTTACAGGAGAGAGCTAAACTGGATAATCCAACAGTAGCTATCTACAGAATTGAGCATCATTTAGAGCCTGGTAGTCCAATCCATATGGCAGGATGCCTTAGCAGTTTCAATCTGACACTAAAGGCCTGGAGAATTTCTGATCTTAGGTGTCATTTGGAAGGCTGATGAAACTTGTTCCATTGTCCATGAAGTATTGTCCAAATAATGTAGATATACCTATGAATGAATAGGGAGGGCAGCCAGGTAAAGAGGGCTCACCATTTAATAGCACAGGCATCCAAGGGAAAAGGGGACTGTGTTCTCCTGGAACTTCTTTATCTGTAGTCCACCACTGGAAGGACTGGAGGAAGGACTTCCTGTCTCAGGTAATCCTTCCCAGAAACAACCTCATAACATCCAGAGGCCTGTTTCTTCATTCCTAATCTGATCAAGTTGACAACAGAACTTAGCCTTCACAGTCCTCTTTCTCTTATGCATGCTTTAGGGATTTGTAATATGACTTTATCATGTTAATAATAAAAATTAAACATTATCAATCCAAAACTGCAAAATCCAAAATGTTCTCTAATTTATCACATTCTGAGCACATACACAGCATCATAAGTAGATAGTTCTGTATTTGACCCAATGTGATAGATGACAGTCATTATGCAAGAATGATAAAAATACTGCATACAATTATATCCATGATTTTTGAATAAGGTGTATATGAAACATAAATGAACTTTGTATTTATACTTGTATCCCAGCCCCAGATATCTTATTGGATGTATGAAAAAAAGTAATCCTAAATAATTTTGGTCACAGGCATTTCCTTTTAAGGATTTTCAAAGGTTGGGTACATAGTGCATTTGAAAGTGTGTATGCCTACCATACACTAGGTGTTGGGTTCAATCCCCAGCACCACATAATCTGTGTATAGTGGTGGATGTTTATAACCCCAGCGTGAAGAGGATAAAAGAATAGGCCAGCCTGGATTACATATCACTGCCTAAAAAAGAAACAAGGTATTTTTAAACTGTGTTATGCCATCTATGTGAACTATGATTTTGTATCATTCCTTCCCTGGCCAGAATTTTGATGTGGATTTTGAGTGAGATTATAGGAATAATCACACAACATCTGCTTTCCCGAAGACAGCATATATTTAAAGATGCTCAAAGGTCAGCAGCAGGTGGACATCAATCAGGTGCTGTTGAGAATTTCCCAGAGTTCTACTCAACATGCTCAACCTTGCACCTGACTGCAGGAGGTGTTATTTCAGTTGTGTCTACAGGGCAGGGAGAATAATGAAAAGTTAGAAAAATTGCACAGAAGAGACAACAAACATTAGAAGGAAGACACAGAGACATAACCAGTGTGACAATTCCAGAAATTGGGCATGGCTCAATAGAAATGAGAATGAGATTAGAGAATGGTGATTCACAAATGAGAGGCAGCAGAGCCAGGATGCGAGAATGATCTTTTTAATATATGCTTCTCTACTGGAATAAGTGAAGCAATGTCAGCAAGAAAGACACATGTAAAAGTGCAATAGCATCATATCTAATCTTATTAAACATTCCAGCAAGCCATGTGAGGGTACCCTACTCAGAGAGGAGCAACAAGTTACATATATGGATATCTCAGTGAGCACTTAATAGAAGAAGCAGCTCAGACATTATAGAGGCTCTTTTAGCCTGGTGATTCTGGGATCTAAGTAGCATGTCTCAGTCCAAGTCCCAAGTCCTTGGTACAGAGAAGCAGGTGGTATAACTCTCAGTCTGAAATTGAAGGGAAAGACAACCAAAGGTCTACTGTATACTAGAGTTCAAAGGCTTTAGAGCTTGGAGTCCTGAGATCCAGGGCAGCAGAAGATAAATTATACCCCTGCATTCAGAAAGGAGACCAGTTTTCCTTCTCATTTGGACTCTCTGAGTTCCCTCTGATGGGATGGTTTTGCTGACAGGCAGTTCCTCTCTTCCCCATTTTGTACACTCAGCTTCTGGGAACAAAACCCACACATACTCCTAACATAATAGTAATTTGCCAATTTCTAGGTATTCATTCCTTAATCCAGTCAAGCAGACACTTCCAGTAACCGTCACAGACAGTATGTAGGGTTGAAGCTTCTATCTCAACCCACTTCTTGGCTATGTAAACCAGTGATGATTCATATACTGTATTGAACTTTGTGTGTCTTGTTTGCAATATGAATATAAAAAATGTTTACCTGACTCACCTGTTACGACTAATTAATAAAATGAAAAATATAAGCATAGCTTTGTAAATTTTGAAAAGTAATGTAAATATTAGTTGTCAATATTGGACTGGCTAGTCAGGAGGAGGGGAAACTGCCCATTGATCACAATACAGACTCGACAAATCTTTTCCAGAAATGAATGGACAGCAAGCATTCTAGGCTTCAAGGACCAATCTCTGTTTGGACTATTCACCTCTGTTGGAGGGTTAGGAAAAGAGCCACAGATATGACAGAAATGAATGAGTGTATGTGTTTTCACTTAAAATGAAACGTCGTATATGAAAAGTGAAATTTAAATTTCATATAAAATTTTTGTGCTATGAGGTATTCTTTTAATTTTTTTCAACCCATTAAACACATAAAATGGCCTACATGGCTTATGAGCTGCATAAAAACAGCAAGTTGACCTGGTTTAACTTGCAAGTGTAGATTTCATGACCCCACCGAATGGGAAGTCTAACCTCTCTGAACACAAGAAAGGGATATATAAGTGGAGATGTACACATTACATCCAGAAGAAAGGGCTTTTAAATGCACATTTCGGATGACAGAAAGAAAGGAAAAATGCTGAGAGCCTGTCTCCAAAAGTGTGGAATTCAAAGGAGAACGAGCATGCTCCTGCCTTAGCAGGAGGGACTTGAAGGTGCAGGTCACTGGAGATACTGCTCTGACAGGCTGGAGCACTATGACCTCAATTTCTTTTTATTTTATTATATATTTTTATATCTTTATTATGAATAAGTATATACATTGTATGAGCAAATCTTGCGAATGTGTCCCCGTTTCCCTCCTCTCTGTCCCCTACCCACTGGGATACTTCTTGGGTGTGCATACTGGATCTGTCTATAGGTTAGGGGGTTATGAACTGCACCAGAGAAGACATTTATGTTTTCTTTCACCACCCCCTACCCTTTGTGTATTGTTACTGAGGGGGACGATGTCTCTGGATATTCTCCTCCACACTGGCTCTTACATTCTTTCTGCCTCCTCTTCTCCTCAGTTTCCTGAGTCACAGTGGGTGAGTTTTACATCTGCTTTGTTGTTGAGATCTTAAGTATCTCTGGCTCTTTGCCCTGGGTTGTGTTATGTATTGTTGGTGTCTGTCTCCACTGACCTTTCATGGGTTAGCAGACTTACTGTGGTGATTTGCTCCTGTTTGTCTTGTCACTTTTTTGTAGGTTTCATTTGGGCCCTGGAAATGTAACACAAATTTGCTTGTGAATTTTGAAAATGTTGTTCACCATGGAGGACATAAACTTTTGAGTTGTGATGGAAGTAAAAGTTTGCTTGTGTTTCTTGGGGACCCAAAGGAAATTAAAAACATTTGCAGAAGTCTTAGGGGAAATGATTGGATTATACATATAGTGATATTATTAAGTTAATTAGTCTACATGTGAGTCACTTTGTAGAGAACAGGAGAAAGGCAGTTCTGTTTGTTTAGCATAGATGATATTAATATGTACAAAAGCGGAAAACTTTCAGACATTAGAAGTTTAAATGAGTAATAGACATGGAGCAAGAAGTTAGTTCCCTAATCGTCTTTGGGTGGAATGGTCAGAATTAGGCTGTCTTTTTGGGTCAAATTCTATCATCTGAAGATATGTATTTTGGAATTGGTATGAAGAATTCAAATTAAACAGCCTGACAAAAAGCATAAAGAAGTAGAAAGGGATTTTTAGGATGAAATGAGGAAGATAAGAGCTGGCCAGACAATACTAAACAGAGAATGTGAAAAAATAAAGATAAATAAAATGATGCAAATTTATACTCAACCATTTTTCAACATGTTTTACCTTGTGGTAGAATCAAATGTTTCTACTAAAAGTCTTAAAAATCCAAATGTTTGTATCATTTTTACTTCTCACATTTAAAAAAAAAAGCTGGATGTGAATTTTTGAGCTGGAGAACTATAAGTTTTGATACAAAGTCATTTGCAAACAGTATAAGATAAGAAAGAACTTGGAGCAGTTTCATATTAATATTACAGGAAAGGAAAGTGATGTCTTTCAAGATATCAGTCGGCATGATCAGGACACTTGACTTTGACTTTAGGTGCCCATCCTTAAGAAGAGAGAGGCAATATTTTGAGAAGATACAGGCTGGTCAAATAAATAGAGCTGCTGGGGAAAAATCATTGGATCCTCTGGGTCTGATCTTAGAAGGACAAAGGATGCTAGGATTTAGAACATAAGGATTTTTTATATAAATGAAGAACTTT
This sequence comes from Zapus hudsonius, assembly GCA_004024765.1. Lineage (NCBI taxonomy): Eukaryota > Metazoa > Chordata > Mammalia > Rodentia > Dipodidae > Zapus > Zapus hudsonius. Next base: position 20,754 of record PVHP010025228.1, on the reverse strand, counting down.
TTACTTATTGTAATTTCTAAACATGTATATAATGTATACATTACCTTCCAGTGTCTCCTGTCCCCCTCCCTCTTCTGCTGAATCTCTTCTTCCCATGTAGTTAATTTATATACCTGGCTGTCTCTTTTTTTCTTGTGTGTGTTTGACCCAGAGTTTAATTAGTGTTGCCTACATGAGTATGGATGAGGAATATTTACTGAACCCAGACTTTGCCAGAAGTATAATAATCTAAACTAATTGCATTTCTTTCATTATAATGGTACACAAATGTTGAACCAGAATGAAATACCTGTTAAGCTCATTATCTTATTTATGCAAATGTTTTGATCCCTTCTATATCAGAAACCTTCTTTTCAACCAGGAAAAATCATACTGGAGTACGATATGTGAGTAGGAGAATTAATGACTCTAAGAGTAATTTTGTATCGCTCAGTAATCATTAAAATCAGTATATGTTTAAAAATAATGAATCCTAGACTTTGACCTAGTTTAAAACTTATGACTCTAGTTAAGAGACTTAATTACACATTGTGTGTTTGTGTGAGTGTGTGTGTGTATTATATGTGTCCATTATCACATACATAGATCAATCTCAGTAAACAAATCTATCAAAATGAAAGAGATAAATACTGGACAGGAGAGATGGGTCAGTGGGAAAAGTGCTTGTCATTCATGTGTGAGGAATAACCTGATTTTGAATCCTTGGTACCAATTAGAAATATCCAGTGGACATGGTATCCCACCCATTATCCCAACACAAGTTAGCTAGCTAGAGTAGCTGAATAACAAACTCCAGATTAAAGAGGAAGACCGTTTCTCAGAAAACAAAGTAGAGAGTGATCAACAAAAACATTCAATATCAGCCACTAGCCTCTACAAAAACATGTAAATTTCACACACACATATCAAAACGTGCATGTGTGTGCACCCCACATACACACAGAGCAACACACATGCAAATCAAAAAAAGATAGATATTTTAGTATTCAGTTCCATGATGCTGGGACTAACATCTAAACTATGCACAGTTTAGGGGAGGAAGGGATTTCTTTCTTTCTTTTTTTTTTTTTTTTTTCGGTTTTTTGAGGTAGGGTCTCACTCTAGCGCAGGCTGACCTGGAATTCACTATGTAGTCTCAAGGTGGCCTTGAACTCATGGTAATCCTCCTACCTCTGCCTCTTGAGTGCTGGGATTAAAAGCGTGTGCCACCACACCCAGTGTGATTTATTTCACTTTAAAGATCTAAGAGAAGTGCTACCAGTGGTGAAAAACAGTTTCCAAATAGCCAAGCAGATAGAAACAACCAAACAGCAAGCAAAAACAAAAGCAATGAGCACAAACTTGCAGAAAGCAGGGAACCTCAGAGCTCAAACTTCTCTGTGTATCTTTGGACTGGAATTCAGATCCACCCCCAAACACAACTTTAGGCTGGTTCTTAGGATCTGCACCCAGTGACACCTCCTCCAGCCAGGGTCCTGGAGATCCAAGTTGCAAGTCTATTTTTAACACCTGAGTCAATGTAGGACATACATTCAATCTAGCACAGATATATTTTAAGGCAATAAGATACACTGTCCAAATTTTATCACTAAAAGCTAGAAAGGTGACTACATTTGATGAACCTAAGAAAAAGTAGTAGACACAGCTAAGTTCAAAAAGAGAGAGACAGATTTGTAGAGATAAAAATACACTAAATAAACTGAATAAATATTAAAAGAACTCTTTTTCCATTGACAAATACTCATATGTATCCTGGTCATTTCTTCCCTGCATTTCTCTTATCCCACTTTTGTAAATATTACTGGGACTTGACATGCTAATATTCTATTTTTCTATTTACCTTGGAGCTTCTTGTGTTATCGAATTTGAGACTAAAACCTCATACATACTAAGTAACTACTCTGTCACTGAGCTTTACCACCAGGCACGATGTTTGAACTTCTTCGGAGCAGTGGACAAAGCTCAGTTCTCTCCATACAAACAATTTCACCAACCAGAACATTTGAGTGTCTTCTTTAGGGTTCAATATCCACAGTGAAATGCAGACAGAAGTATCGTGATGAATTTTATGAGAAGCATGAAGCTTAAGAGGAATATCATAAGTGTCCAGAAATAAAATGGGATACTTGAAAACATCTCTAACAAAATATTGATAATTTTGTAAAGACAAAAGTAGAGTATAGCCTATATCCATGAAAATATGAATATTTATGTATCTAGAAACCTTACTATTCCTACTTTACTGTCATTGAATATTTATTGAATATCCTTACTTTGAGTCCCATAAACAACTTTTAAATTATAACCTTATGTTAAGTATTTAAGAATCCTTGACCTTTTTTTTCTAACTCATTGAGGGTTATAAGAATCTTGGACAAAGGATATAGCTCCATGGTGATGTACTTTAATAGCATTCACAAGGCCCTGGGCTTAATCTCCAGCAATAAAAACACAGAGTCTTATTAATAAAAATACTTCTAGCTACTTTATTAAAGTACATCCAAAAAGGGTCAAGGAAAGCTACAGAAGAAATATCTGTTCTATGTAGATTTAGTTATTGGGCTAGTCACTCATTGCCATCATTTCTATTATTATGAGTATGCAAATGTGAAATATAAAGTACTATTAAAACACATACAGCACTCTGTAGCTTGTCATCACTTTCCCTGGGGTTATGTGACAAATGTCTATACATCCCACATAGTGCACTGATGACAGACCAAAGAAGTGATGCCATCCAAGTCTAGGTTGGTGAGCCAATGACTTCATTGAGGTTACTTACAGGAGCATAAGTGACTCAAAGGCAGTTCCCTCATCCAAAAGCCCATCTGAGCATGAGCAATGATAGAGCATCCTAGAGCTCCCTACTCTACCAAACTTGCTGTCAGTTCTACCCAAGGTAGTTTCTCCCTACTTGGAACTCATTTACTCTTATTGAGGGTCGGTATTATAAAATACAAGATCCATTGCTGGGTGGTATCGTAAATGTTTTCTCTGCCAGCACCCTTCGTAGCACCTCCCTGTACTATGAAAGCTAGCCAGCAGAAGGGAAGCTTCCACCTCAGCCTTGGCTTGATTGCTTCATATATGGACCCTATCAGGTGTAGTGTCTTAAGCAATAGGGACTCACCTTTCATTCTTGTAGGGCATCCAACAGCCATGACAACTGCTTGCATTGTTTTGGAGGCCTCAGAAGCTTCACTGAACAACCCATAAGGAGATATCCCATGCCTGGCAGTAATATCATTTGATATCCCATGGCTACTAGAGAAACATTATCCATTTTGGTACAGTGACTCTACCCATGCTATTATTTTTTAATATTTTTATCTAAAGGAGATGTATAGAATACCCACCAAGGCTAGGACAATATTGCATAAGAGGGGGCAGAAAAGAGTATCCTGAGGCACAGACCCCCCCAGACTGACTATTCCATTCATGACCCAACTGTCAATACTGATCAATGAGGAGAATCCCCCTCCCTCTCAGTAGAACAGTGACAAGGGAGAGGGAACATGAGTCATTAGGCAATATGTTCATACCATAAACTCAATTATTAAAAAGGGTCAAGTTTGAACTTAGATAAAGGGATGGACAGAGAATAACAATGACATAAATAAATCTTAGTGTTAATTGCAATTAGTTTCTGCAGTGTCAATAATGATCATTAAAGAGGCTTGGGAGATTGTTTAGTGGTTAAAAGCTTTTGTAGTCCAAGCCTGAAGATCTGTTTGGATCTCCAGAATTCACATAAAGCAGAACACAGTATGCATATTTCTATAATCCCAATGTACCTCTGGCAATGGGAGGAAGACTCAGGAGAATCCTGATGTTCATGGCCCAGCTAGCCTAGGGTTCACAGCAGCAAAGACTGACAGAGAAAAAAAAATCAGGCATGATTGGGTTCAGCATTTAGTACTGGGAGAGTGCGTGTAACACATTCAAGCCCCTCAGAGTATGAAGTGTATACAGATGAATCAGATAGTTCATGAATAGATTAAATTCTTTTTTCTGGATCAAAAACCCAAGCAAAATAGCTAACACGATTTGTACATGGGTCAAAGATGTTTGCATTTGTAACTGGGCTGTTTTCCAAAACTTGAGTTCAATGACCCGAGAGTCTAGCAATGGTTATCTTTGAAATTGATGGAGAGGAACCATAGTTACAAGAGCTAATTAGCCGCTACATTATTGAATTTCTGAATATTGAATGAACTACCGCTACATTTTTCCTTTATTGGTACTGTTATTTGTGTGTGTGTGTGTGTGTGTGTGTGTGTGTGTGTGTGCGCGCGCGCGCGCGCGTGCGCACGCATGTTCATGTGGGTGTATGTGTATGAGCAGATATCCATGCACATGTACGATATCCAAGTGGAGGGCTAAGGAGTACCTGGGTTTGATCCTCAGGATTTCCATGCACTTGTTTTTGACACAGCATCTCTCACTGATTTTGACCTTGAGAAGTAGGCTGGAATGCATGCCCTAAAAGCTCCAGGGACCAACATTACCAGTGCTGGCATTTCATGTGGGTGCATTGAAATTAGAACCTCCCTTTCTATGCTGTGCTATCTCCCCATCAATATATGATAAAACTTCTCATTGCTGAGACAAATATCTAACAAAAACCAGTTTAAGGGAGGAAAGATTTGTTTCACCTAGCAGTTCTATGATACATTCATCATGGCAGGGAAGGCACAGCCACGGGAGCTTGAGGCAGCTGGTCACATTCAGTCCACAATGAGGAAGCAGTGTGATGAATGCTGGTTCTCAGCTAGCTCTCTACTTTTCATATATTGCAGGAACCTAGGCAGTGGGATGATGTCACCTGCAGTAAGTATGGGTCATCCCACCACAAGTACCCTGATGTAGAAAATCCCTTACAGACATGACCACAGATTTCTTTCCATGATGATTCTAAATCCTGTCAATTTAAAGCCAGAGATTAACCTTCACACCAGCCCATTACTGCTGTTTTATTAACCTGAAAATAAATGAGTGCCACTGTTCATATTGTAAAAAAAAAAGGCTCAAAAACTGCAAAGTGCCAAGAAGTAACAAGGAGTGGTCCACACCTTCCAAGGCTTAAGGACTGGTGTAGAGGAGGGCATGGAAAGAATGTGAAAGCCAATAAAAATAAAAGCAGAGGAGTGCTTTGTAATAATGTCTTCCAGACACAAGGGGCCTGTGATGCTCATAACCTGACAGTAGCTGACCCTATCTATAAAAGACCTGCTTAACAGGAGGGAAAGAATGAAGGCATCAAAAGAGAAGAGATTAGCTGAGATGAAGGGATTCAGGGGAGAAGCAGTTGGGAGGGGGAAGAAAAGCTGGCGAGAGGAGATTATGACCACAGTAGAATGTCTATTTGTATGGAGGCTTCAATAAAACATCATTTTAAATAATATGCAAACACACTAGTATGCACACTGTTCCCTCTTGCAATCCTCAACCAAGACCCAAGGAAAAAAGGAAAATAACAGTTTGGGGATTGGAGGATCAAAGACTTGACTATGAAAAAGACACTGGAAATAATTTGGCCAAGTACATATTTCTAACATGAGGAAATGATGATCTATCATGTCTGCCTCTTATTCAATCAGAACTTGCTACCTTGTATGAGTAAATGCAAAATACTCTGATTACATATATCACATAAAAAGGATGCTAAATATGATAATACCAAGCATATAGGGCTAAGTCAAGAAATTGACCAAAGAAAGAATAGAAATTATGAATGCATAATAACACTTGGCATAGAGAAATGACCCAGTGTTGACCTCGGGGCTGTCGACATTCATGACACCTAATTTCAATTTATATGATATTTCTGTCCAAAGCCTGCTGAATCCCCTCTTCTCTATGGAGTAACTCCGGGCTGTTTAGCCTGCAACCACACACCTCCTTTGGCTTCTCATTATGACATTCATTTCCAGAAAATAAAATTTGTCTAACAAAGACTTTAATTCTGGAGTTATGGTGTAACTTATTGGGAGAGCACTTGCCTAGCTATACATTAAGCCACAGGTTCAACCCTCGGCACCACAAAAAGAAAACAAAGCAAACAAACAACAAAAAAAAAAACCCCACAAAATATATCAACTTTTTAATTTTCTTACTAAAATATACTGAAATGTCTCTGGTATTTCTTGGATCCCACACTGTGGCACCTTCCATTCTTAGGTCACAACATTAAGCAGTATTCCAGTTAAGATTTATTGGATAACTAACTATAACAAGTTACTTAATTGACTTAAAACTTATATCTACCTTAAGAGACAGAATAGCTTGATAAGACTTACAATGAAAGCTACAGCCCTTCTCATTTTCTTCCCTAATCTGAACTCCCAAAGAAAACACCAACCTATTTCAGTTATTTCTTCTCATCCAAACCTCCTTTTTTCTAAATAGCATGCCTTCTGCAAACTTTCAGATTTCAATTTTAGGTATCCATGCGGGTTTCCTACATGAAAATTAGGACCGTGCTTTCTCATTCAATTTACTCTAACTGAACCCATCCGTTCATATTTTCTTGTGTTTGATGGGCTATATACCCATTGCAAATTTATTCAAACTGCCTAAGGTGAGTCCTCTTTTCAATATTCCAAATCAGGCATGCATTTTCATTTTGCCCTGCCTCCTGAAACTTTGAACTTCTACTTCAGTTAAGATGTGTGATCTCCAGGACTCTTGCTCAGCTATTTTCCAGGGGTAGGAAAGGGAAAGGGAGGGGACTTCCTTTACTATTTTCCAGGATGGATGCTGTGCTGTAGCCATTTTACCTCTATAAAGTATGCCTTCCTTATCCTTGATTGTTTCTCACATTTTGGGAGCAAGTGTCCTGGGATGAAAATAAATGTGGGTGTTGACCTCTGGGTTCATGTGCACACACATGTGTGCCTACACACTTACAGATGTGCATGCATACATCACACACACACACACACACACACACACACACACACACACACACACACACACACACACACACAATGAATAAACCTTGCAATACCTCTTGAACTTCCAGAATCTAGAACCATGAGATAGTAGCTTGTTTGCTAAGCCACCCAGTCTATGACATTGCTCGGGCTGCTCTGGCACACTTCTATATTTCTCAAATAATCAAATGAGACATTTATAAACTGTCCATTCAAGGCTTTTCCCTGTGGGTTCTGTCAACTAATTTCTAAGGCTATCAGTTTAGGAGGAAATGAGGAAGGTCCATTCCTTGTTCCTGATGTACAACTTTCTCCATGTACAACCAAGCCTGGTGGTTCTTAGATAACAGAAATCCTAAAAATAACTTAGATCCCAGTCGCAGCCTCATTTCAGAAATTTAATACACCCCAAACCAGTTGCTCATCAAATAATTGCAAATTTAAACTCAAAAACCTTCCTTCATTCCAAGCAGAAACAGCTGCAGGCTGTGGCGTTATGTTATTTATGGTTAGGGATTGATGGAGAGTCCATTTTACATGGTCAGATAAGCCCCCTACGAAGCACACACAGGGGAGGTTTGTAATCCCACTTGTGAAGACAGATGCTTTCTTCCTCAGACAATGAACATGAATGAATGAAAAGACTGGCCCCACAAATCCATTTGATAAGTCAGGGGGGGTGGAACTGTTCAGTCTTGCTTTAGAAGCAACCCCTGGGGTATCTCAGACCACTTCTGAAATAACACATTGATCACACAGAAAGGAAAGGAAATAAAACAGAACACTGGTTCCTTCAGATCTGGTCTTCTTTTTCAATATGTGTAGTGATAGATAAAATTACTTTTATTTTTCGAAATGGCTAAATGTTTTCAGAAGTACATGGATATATATGTATATATAATATTATATATAGATTATAGAATATTATATAGTTCAAGGAGCTGTTGTTTCTACACATGATAGTCATTTTCATTTATTGTTTTAATTGTGCATATATTGGGAATACATTCTTGTGTGTCCAAACATTCGGTTTCCCAGGGCCATGTCAGACAAAGAATTGTATTGGGCCACACCATATATATATATATATATATATATATATTTGTTGTGAGATCACTCACAAGCTAATTTTGTGTGATATTATATCATAATGGTGTCATTTACAGAAATTCATGCTTGAGGGCTGAGAAGATTACTCAGTGGTTATAGGAACTTGCTTGCAAAGCCTGTCAGCCATAGTTCAGTTCCCCTGTAGCCATGTACAACCAGATGCACAGACTGACACATGTACCTGAGGTTCACTTGCAATGTCAAGAGGCTCTGACTCTCTCTCTCCTAAATAAATAAATAAATAAATAAATAAATAAATAAATAAATAAATAAATATAAATACATGAATACATAAATACATAATTTAAAAAATACCTATTTATAAAATTCATGCCTGAGAACCAAAGATGAGTTCCAGAGAGAAAAAACACCAGAAAATCCATTTTTAATGCATTGACAGTTTTTGCTGGCACACATTGGTAGCTATCCTGTGACATTTTTGCCTGCAGGCTATATGTTGGTACAATTATGCATATGTATAGTGTGGAATTATCAAATCAGAGTAGTGAGCATGGACCATATCTTCAGAGATCACTTCTTTAGTACCAGCATGCTAGTCTGGCTAGTCTGTGCAACTTATTGAAATTTTTAGATTCCATAATTTACAATGTGGAATTGTGAGTGCTAGTGTTTTTCTCATAAGTACAACATTTCATTCATATATAAAATGCCCTCCATACAGGTGCAGTATATTTAAAAGGTGTTTGCTTTTTTATAGCAATCTAATCTTCAAATTATTTTAATTTTTATCCATGGTTTTATAATTGCTAGCATGATTACACAAACTTCATTAAAAGGTTTTTTCCTATCTAGCATTCCTATCTTTACATTGGTTTATTAAGTGTATTAAATTATTAATTTAGCAAGTCATTTTGTCCTACACAGGAGATAATTTCTTTAATCCTATGCCTTGCTATGGTTATAAAATAACTTAGTGGGCCGAGGCGAGAAGTACAGACAGGTTACTAGATGAGCAGTGGCCATCTAAATACACATAATGGTTCAGGAAGGCACCCTGCCCTCTGCACCACCATAAAGCAGCTAACCTCTCCTTGCTTCCCTTCCTACATGCAGCTTGCTTGGGACATAACATTTTACATCTTCATGATGTGGTTCCTATAATTACTCCATCCTGGGATTTCCCTTCCCAGTTTGCCACAATGGTGAAAAACATATTAATGGTTGTTTAATCCCGTTTATGCCAATTTCCTAACATAATTTTAGGAAGAGGGTCTAGCCACTTATCTGAATCCTACAACACTCCAAAAACATATCTCTAAAGATACTTTTTTTTGAAATACTGCAAATATAACCCAAGATTAAATAGGACTTTTGCACAATGTATATTTCAAACTTATATAAAACTATAGATAAATTATCATGTACCTACCAACCAGATTTAAGAAATATAAATATTTTCCATCTTTGATTCAGATCTTTTAGTAAGTAATATTTCTATATTATATTATATTAAAAAAATCTTTTTATTTACAATAGAATGGGAGAGAGAGAGAGAGAGTCAGAGACTCTTGCCACTGCAACTGAACTCCAGACATATGCACCACTTTGCATATCTGGCTTTATGTGGGTACTGAAACACTGAACCCAGGCTGCAGGGTTCCTAAGCAAGCATCTTTAACCTCAATCATATCCCCAGCTCTTTTAGGGTAAAGTTCATAGCAAAGAGAAACTGTCCACTTTGAAATAATCCCCATCATAAGATTTATGTCCATTCTAGATAATTTCATTTCATAATTGTATTCCTATAAAATAAAAGGGAAACAAAAATAATTGATTTGACAGAATTCACATAGGATTTTATACTCAAGGCCCCTTGAAGAATGTATTGGTGACAAAATAATTTCATGAAATACAAAAAATGCATTAAATGTGGTAAATATCTATATATATCTAGATATCTGTATCTATATCTATCTATCTATCTATCTATCTATCTATCTATCTATCTATCTATCTATCTATCTATCTATATGCCATAAACTATATAATGAGCACCACCCAGATCTTACTATCATCATTGAATCTGTTTATTCCTTGGAATGATCTTTATGTGTTTCTCAACCTATTGAACCTTCTCTTCCTTTTACTTCCTTTCACAGTTTAAAAATAAAGGAGTATCATAAACATCCCAGGCTGCATATTATGTATGAGGTTTATGCTTACATATATGTTATTAAATATTATTTAAAGCATATATCTTGTGTCTACCATTTTGCATCTAATGAATTTTACCCAGTAAATAATAGTTATTGGAAATACTAGACAACATGTGCAGTTTACCTGACCTTTGATGCATTGCAGATGATTAGGATGCTGAATTTTTGATGCACACTCCATCCTTAAAGAGTTTACCATGCTGGTGATGATGACAATTAGCTCTGCAATTTATGGACTGTTTAAGGTAAGTGCTGTTGTGTTGCTTTCTTTTGGGTATTACATAACTTTTCTGTTGCCATTATGAAGCAGAGATGACCTTGGCCCCATGGTCATGAGAATGAAATGATACAGACACAGCCAGGTCTATAGTATTGACAAAGGAGCTGCTGATTTTGTAAAAGGGGGTAGGATGGATCAACAAGCACTCACCTAGGATTCCACCCACTGTTCCCCCTGCCTCCAGCTGCATTTGCGCTTGGGAGATGACAGAGTATATAGGAGGTGGGAAGAACTGAATATGGGAATCCCAGAAGAGCTTAACCCTGAACGATTTGTTATCAAATTCACTTAACAAAATTGGGTTTTTTTTCTTTATCTGTTTTTAAATAAAGATTCCTAAATGCCACACAGTTTTAAGATACAGTATCAAGTAACACTCAAGTAAGAATAATCAAAGTGTAGTCAGAGTGAAATTAATCAGCAACATCCATTCTTATATTCTCCATTAATTTATCATATACATATATATATGTGTACAGTTAAAATATTTGTGTCTCAAGTCTTATCCCTATGCAAATGGTTCTAAAACATGTAACTGTTCAAAAGCAAAAATAGAAAACAAGTTTTATGTAGGAGTTAAGCATTTAAATATATTATACACACTAAAGAAGTCTTTCAATAGTAGATGGTGTCTATGATAGTAGTTAAAACCTTTCCACCATGTATCCATTTTGCAATGTTTGTGTCCCTGTTTCTAGGAGATTAACAGTTACATTTTTCTTCATGTGCCCTGTGTAGAACAATGTTTGAAGGTACTTGGGTTAAGCAGCAGGGAAGGAGATGCTTGGTGGTAATAAAACACAGGAACTCCAGGTATTGATTTAACCACATGGAGGGTGGTTATTGAAAATTTTCACAAGGCAGGAACTGGGCCAGCTTCAATAGGAGTAGAGGCCAGCCAAGGTGAGCTCTGGGGTCTGAAAAAGCAGTTCACATATCTGACATATAAATATATCATTCTTGGAAAACATACATTTCTTCAAACCTCTCAGAGACAGGGGAAAAAGTAATTTGCACATTTCCCTTTTTTCTTCAGATTTTGTCTGTGCTAAAATGAAATTTTGAAAAAAATGTGGGCTCTGAAGACATTGGTATGTGACCGTGAAACATCTAAGTCCAGGTGATGAGGGTTCTGTGGCTCAGTAGAACTATCTTATTTCATTTTGTAAACCCAAAGTACACAATTGCACAAAGCAAACAACATACTTCGTGGTGTTGAATGCTGTATTTGGCACTGCTGATTTAAAAAAAATATGATTCCTATTATTTCCAGCATTTTACTATAAAGATTCTAAAACACACACTAAAGTAGGTTGGTTTTCTCCAATGAGCTCCACCTAATCCTGCTATCCTCAATGAATCTTTTTGCTTCCTTGGGTTAAGCTTTTTGTGTTTCTGTACCTATTTAACTTTCTTCTTTTTACTTCCTTTCACAGTTTAAAAATAAAGGAGTATGATAACATTCAAGACTGCATATTATGCATGAGGTTTTAACATTTGGTGATAGCGTTCTCCCTACTTTGAAAGAACACTTAAGAAAGATGAACTACATCTTATATTAATTGAAGTGTTGGCAAATACATACTGAACAAGCCAAACCCCATGAGAAGCTAAACTTTACCTCTAATCTAACAGTTTCTTCAGGATCATGGCCAGGTTTGTCCACAACCACCACTCAAGGCAATCACTGTTATGATTTGGTTCTTGGATTTAATTTGTGCATCTCATCAATTCACATAAATACCGTCATAGCAGCATGGGGTTATTTATGTAAAACTTCCCTTACTGAGCATATTTCAGAGTTAGCTGCTTTGTTGCTGAATATGATTTTTAACTCATTATAATGCAGCTTCTCAATCTCTTCCCCAATTGATGTATATTATGTTATTTCTATATTTGGGTTATAAAGCAAAATAGTTTTCTGAATATATAGCATATGTATTTTCCCTTTATTTCCCCTTGGGTAAATACCCACCATTAGAAATAAAAGGAATTGTGTCTGTGTACATGTGTGTATATGTTAGTAGTTAATTTATTTAATAATACTGCCAAAGTTCTTCATAGATATTAGCATTAGGAAATACTGTTCCTCATAGCTATTAGCATAATCAGTCTGTTTTGTCCATCTTTCTGAGAGGTATTTGTATCTCTCAGCAGTTCATACATATTTCTCTGTTTTATAACAGGAAATCATTTTCATGTTCTTTTTGTCTGATTCTATGTCATCTCTTGTGAAGGGACCAGGAATATGTTACTTGCCTCTAGCTGGTTGGCCAATATCTTAATTACTGAAATATATGAATTATAACTATTAAATACAGTTTGTTGACAGAAAAATGTTTTATTTTATTTTGAAAGAACATATTTTCATTGCCTGTGGCTTATTTTGTTGGTTTTCTTAACAGTATACAAATAATTAGAAATTTTAATTTTATCAAAATGAATTTATATTTTCCATTATGTTTCTTATTACTAACAATTACTGTACTGTGTGTAGTTCTGAATATGATTTAAATCCCTTTTGTGAGAAAGGCTGATATCAGGGTAAACATTTAAATGGTTTGAACATACATCTGATTTCTGGAATATTAATAGTATTTTTTTTTGGTCCATCCATGTGCTAGGTACCCTGAAGGTATACAAGAGTGAAATCTGCACTATTTGAGTACTAGAAGGGCAAATACGGCCTGAAGAGGGCCTTATTTGTTTGGGGATATTTAGAAATAATGCTTCATGTCCTAAGTAAACTCTATAATAATAACTAAAATGCATTTGTTGCAGTCAGCTGAGGCAGACATCCAACCAGACATATCTTATGGGAGAAAGGGGTTTATTTCAGGCTTACAAATTCCAGAGGGAACCCCCCCCCCAATGATGGAAGAAGCTGCTGACTTTCATATATCCAAGCAGAGAGACTTCTCCAACAGTCAACAACACAAAATGGGAAGAGCCAGAGCTCAAATGCACTGTGCACACCTTTGGGCTTGAATGAAGATCAATCCCCAAACACACTTTAGAATTGGACTCCAGGATTTTCCTAGAGTGACATGTGCCACCCTCCCATTACAGGGACATGTCTGCTAGAGGCTCATGTCCCAGGCTCAATTTTAATAAAGCACCCGAGTCTATGGGACATTTACACTATTACATTCAAACTACCAAAGTATCAGACACATTTTAAGTCATTACTATAAATAAACTTGTCCACATGTATGTCTTCTCCTGACACTTCATCAAGTAACCGTTGATTTCTTTATAAGTGTGTGATATTGTAATTCTTCCCATTACAAAACAAGCAATAAAAAGCAGAAAGAAAATGAAGAAGAGAAAGCTGATAAGAATTATGAGGGGAATGAAGATTAGGGCCAAATGTGAAATAATTTGAATGCAAGCATTGTGAATCCAAGACCTGAGCTCTTATCCACTGTCTTGTCTTGTGTGTGTGTATGCAGATGAGTGCACTTGTGTAATTAGTATTACTTGTGCCCAGGAATTTATTAAAACACAATCATGCGCATTTTTATTGGATGACATTAACACTTAAACTTGGAGACTTTGACTGATGTTCTTCATAATATAGGTTGTCTTTTTAATAGAAACAAGACGGGTTTTCCAAGAGCAAGAAGGAATTCTTCCAGAAAATAACTTTTGAAAATTGACTCCATCAGCTCTTCCTTGGCCTCTTAGCCTGCCTTTATACCTAGTAAGCAATATAATCCTTAAGATAAATCAATCAACCAATCTATCTTTACATCTATTTCCTACATATTGAGTCCTCCATCTATCTCTTTATCCATGCACTCTCCCTTCTGGACTTCATAATGGTTGCAATCATCTGGGTAACCCTGGCTGTACAGCGTGGTGTGCACTCATTTGTGTAAATGTCTATGCATGTTGGAAGAGACTCCTATATATGAGAGAAACATATAGATTCAGTGATTCTAACAATCAACACATTGTATTTTCCTTCGTGATTTGTTCATATTTTTTTAATTACCATGTCCTCTGAACAGGACATAAAGTACATGCTGAAATGAAAACTAGTCTTTTAACTAATGGTTACCTATTTCTGAATAGCCATTTATGAAATAAGCACTCTTTTCATCTTATAAAGTAATAAAAGTCTATTTTTGTTTTATGGTTAGTACATAGGCCTACAAAGGGAAGAGTGATATAGAAAAATATCAGTAATAGTTCAGAAATTGTAGAATAATAGCAATGAGGAATCATTCATTTAATGTAAGCACACAGGGGTGTGAGTAGATGAGAGAAGTGGCAACTACAAAACATGATGTATATTGCAGCACATCTAGGGGGCTCAAAGAGTGCTCTAAAACACATTCCAGAAGTTGAAATAATGGAGTAGTTAGGTAAGATGAATGTGAGGTTTAGGAAGTCATAGAAAATAAGATCTACAGATTCTTCCCTGATTTATGACCCCATCGATTCCAGTTTAACTTGAAGTTATCCTTCATGAATAATAAAGTAAAATACATCTGGACAAAGGAAGGCCTTAGCATGGAGGGCAGAGACATTGTACAAAAATCACATCCCTGAGGGCATGCACTCTTTTGGGTTCACAACCCCTACTGAATGTATGCCACTGCTTACAAAGAACATCTGCAACATACAAATTTCCTTGTTTTTACTCATTTTTCAAAATTCTAGCCTTTTCATCTATAAACTGAAAGCAACCAAGTGGATGGCTCTCATCTGTTTCAGGCCAGTATTAGTCAGACACAGTAATTGTTTATGAAGAGATCTTAGTTTCCTATATCTACTTTTGAATAAACAAACCAGGAACATTACCTGAGAAAGCCTGTAACATAATACTGAAATCCAATTCAACTAAAAAGCAAATTAGGGCAGCCTTGTCAAGAAGACTAAAACTTCAAACACATAATGATCAATAGTGCCTTTGAAAGATACAAAAAGTATTTACCTTGATTAAGCAAGAAAAAGAACTTAGAAGGAAAATTAATATGCATAGAACAAAAGGACCTTTCATGATTGTACATTTAAGGAAATCAGTAGAAGATTGAAAGAAGCAAATACGAAGCATATTGAATTGAAAAATCATCCTAACACAAGGAAAAATGAAATAGATAACTAGAGAAGCAAATTAGTTATAATATATTCCTAAGATATATTTTGCAATGGTTAAGAAAAGAATTAGCAACAGAATGATCAGAGAAAGCAAAGCAAAACTACTCATATGCAGCACATATGATCCCAGGCAAGGGAGGGACCTGGATGTTTAGATAAATATAGATTTATGACAAAGTATCCAGTAGAATCTAAATTATAGCAAGAAGTAATAATAGCATGTAAATGCAGAAAGCAAAGCAAAACAAAATAAGGCAAAATAAAAGAAAGGTGCTAGAAATTCAGCTGCTTTTATTACATTGTTGAATAGATGTGTTGTTAAGTTACCACCTAAATATTCATCTTGATAATGCAGTTTTGCTCTAAGCCCTGGTCAGGAAAGCTGGTAGTGAGAAGTAGTTGATGCAAAGAACCATCCTTGCTCAAATGTGGAAAATATGTGACTGATGAGTGTTCAGTCCTATACATGCATACTCTCCAGGGCTCAGGAAACACCACAGAAGAAGAGATCAGGATGAGGAAGAGTGCTGTGAGACTCTGTTGTTCAGACATGAAATGAACAGTGATTTCACAAACTCACTCCAGTTGTGGTGACATTCACAGGACCTGTACATGATGGATACAGACAACATCTCACTATAGATTTGGGGGGCGGAGCTTGGAAAGCCACTACCCTCTCTAATGAGTTAATGACTAACGGTTGCCAAGGGATGAGGAGTCGCTCTCTGCTGCACCAGAGCCATTGGCAAACGATAGAGGATGTGACGGTTAAGTTTTGTTGTCAACTTGACCATCTTAGTAATTTTAAATGGGTGTCAGAACAGTCACAGGAAGGCAGCCTTCTCAGTAGGAGGCAGGATGTAAGGAAGATCAAGAAAGCTAGAAATGAACATCCCTTCTTGGGAGAGCAGTGCAGGAAGGAAATTCCAGCAACTCAGAAAGCCAATAAATCTTTGATAAGGTTGCAAGACGCCATCCTAAGGCTATATAAAGGAAGATAAAATTTCTCTCTCTCTTCTGCCCATTTTGCTGGTATATGTTGTGCTGGTTATGGATCTCTTTCTCTGTCTGTGCCTGTGAAAGGGGCCAGCATCTTTCACCATTATGGAAGTTTCCCCGAATCTATAGCTTCAATAAACCCTTTCCTTGCATAACTGTGGCTGGTTTGGAGATTCATCCCAGTGGCCCATGAGATAACTATGACAATTTTGGCACCAGGAGTGGGATGATATTGCTGATATGAATCTGGACCTGTGGATTTTGGTTTTCTGGAACATGTGTGATGAAGGAGTGGGCCTGGATTTGGTACTTGCAACTGAAGACAACTACTAGAGCGGTAAGCCAAGTTTTATGAATTATTCTGGTAAGAATTTGATTATAATAAGTATAGAAAAATTATATTTGTAGGCTTGGCATAGACTTTCTAAGGGGAAGGAAAGGCTGCAAAGATTATTAGAATTGTGTTATTACTACAATAAGAGCTGGCTGTGTTCTACTGCCCATGCCCAGAGAGTTTGATCAAGGTTGAATTTATGTATTGGGCTTGTGTGTTTGGCTCTAACAGTATGGAACTTAGAATTTAAGATTTATCATAGAAGAAAACTCAAAGCAAGTTTAACTTCTGGCACAGAGACTGGCTTTAAGTTATTGAAGCTGTTATTGTCAACACGTCAGCAATCCTAAAGAAGATAGCTTAACTGCTCTACATTGAAGCAATGTAAAGGATGTCTGAGGTGTTTCCACCCAGGAAGGACTGAATGATAGACTGTGAAAGCTCTTTTGAAAGCAAACAGCTGAAAGAAAGGAATCTGCTCTACAAGGATTATTTTGTCCCTGAATTAACAACATGGCTATGTCCTGTATACCTACTATTGCTTTTGGAAGCATGAGAAATGCATGCATGAAATGGGTCTTGATGTGCACATAGTTCCAGGAACTTCTGATAGGCAGAATATGGAACAGGGCAGTTAATTCACTGAGAGGCCAGTGAAGCCTTTGGAAAATGGACCGTTGTTTGCATTGGATACCCGAAGATGTTTTTGATATACCAGTATTGTGCAGGGATTACCACGGAGTACTATTGGCTTGTAATGGATGTTTTTCCCAGCTACCAAGCTGGTCGGACAGAATTGGAAAATCTGGAGACTATCAATCACTGGTGGTGATATTGGACTTGAACTGCAGATATTTGAGGTTTGCCTAATGGTTGTTGAATTTGCATTGGTCTAGTCTCTCCTTGTTACTCCTCATATCAGTTGGAAATGTTTATTCTATGTCATTACATGTTAAAAAGTATATAACTTCTTTTTATTTTATAGAACTCACAGTTAAGGGAGATTTCCTTTTGTTTGGGGGGAGATTTTTTTTTTTTGTTTCTGGCTGTAAGGGGGGTAGCTATATCATGTTAGGCAGAATTATGATCTTGTTACTATTTTAATTTGGAAATAAGTATGATGTAAGGAAATGCAGTTAGATGTCAAGTTGACAAGGGGTGGACTTGTGATGGGTAAGTTTTGTTGACCTTTTTAGTTATCTTGAGTGGGTCTCTGAGGACGTTCATAGGAAGGCAGTCCTCTCAGTAGGAGCAGGATGTAAGGAAGATCAAGGAAGCTAGAAATGCACATCACTTCCTGGGAAGGCAGTAAAGGAAGAAAATCCCAGAGATTCAGGAAGCCAAGAACTCTGGGATCAAGTTGTAAGACCCCAACATAAAGCTGTATAAAGGGAGAGAAAATTTTTCTTTCCTCCCCTGCCTATTGTGCTGGTGATGGGTTTGGACCCGTGAGAGGGGTCCAGGCTCTTTCCCCATTATGGAACATCCCATGAATCTGTAGCTTCAATAAATCCTTTCTTCCCATAAACTGTGCCTGGATTGGAGATTCATCCCAGCAGTGTGTGGCTATTACAGAAGAAGTAGAATGATACTGAGGCAGGTAAATGATCATATACTGGTGATTAAGATGTAATCTCTATGTATGAAACTATAAATAAAAAAATAAATAGTTTTTTTTTTTAATTTAGGAAGCTGAGAGTGTGATACATACCTATAATCCAACACTCCATAGAGTGAAGTAGAGGGGTTGACTTGAGGTAAGTCTTAGTTACATAAAAAGACCCTGTCTCAAAACTCAATAGAGCAACTAAATAAACAAATATGCACAAAAACTGACAGATTTTAAAAATCAAGTCAGAATGACTAAAGACCTCTTTTAAAGCAACAAAAGAAAAGATTTTTTAAAATATTAAGAAAAAAGTCATTTTAAGTAAAAATTTTAAGCTTACATTTTCAATCCAGTGAACATGTATAATAAAGAAATTTAATGATGTACTTTTCTACAAAAATGTACCCCTGTTCTGTTTTTATTAAGAAGCTCTAAGAATTTGTGTCTGCAGAAAAGAGATAACAGATTAATGGAAAGGATGACCTGTGTCCAGTTATCAGAAGATTCAGAGGAAAACAAATCTTTGAAGTGATGAAGGGAGACATTGACAAGGCTGGCTTCTTCCAGAATTAGGGTATCTAGAGAAAACCAACATTATTTGCAATAGGATCTCACTATGTAACACAGATGGACCTTGACCATGAGGAACTCCTGCTTCAGCCTACCAAGTATTGGAATTACATTTTTTTACCACCACATCTAGAAAAATTTTCACACTTTTGAAAACATGGTGAGTTATATTAATCATATCATTTTGAATTATGTTCAAGTATGTAATTTGTATCCTATATTTCTATATTTTATCTCTACATCTACATCTCTTCAACATAACTTGAAGAAGTTTAGTCATCTATCCTCTCAGAACTAGGAGTGACAAGGAAAGAAGAAGGAAGAGAGTATCACAATATCCTATATTCTGTTTCCCCTTGGAATGTTACACTCCCATTATTTGACAAGACACCAAGTTTTAGGACTTACTGTTATGACATTCACCAGCAGCCTTTCTCCTTTCTCCTCACACCCTAGCCAGGAGCTGATGACCATCTGAAAAGTGAAAGTAGGGTTCTTGGGTAATTCAGAAATTGTCAAAATACCTTAAACATTGTGTTGACTCTCACTCGGATTCCAAATTATAATGTATCTACTTTGAGCTATTTGCTGACATCTTGCTCTTATGCTTTCCACTTCTCCCTTACTCTATGTCTTCATTCTATTCCCTTCCTATAATAAGAAAAAAACTGTCTTGAATGCTTTATATATAATCAAAATTCTATTATATTCGCCCTCAAGCCACTTCTCTCTTATATGCCACTACATGAAAACGATGTTCAGAAATGTTCACTTCAGATATCCAAAGATACAGATAAAGTCTTCAGTCATGGGGAACACTCGTATTTTCTCTTATCAGAACTGCAATAGTTGTTGATATTTGGGAGAGAAGACAGGCACTCAGTTCTCAGGTTCCCTCTGGATAGAGGGCTCAATCAGATCAGGAAAAAAATGATGCAAAGACTTAGGACCCTGCAGGGACAGTGAGAATGCAACACTTTTTTTCTGGCCTTTATCTTAAGAAGTTCTCATTTTATTCTTTACAAGTGTTTATAAATGTCATTTCTTCTCAGATCTTAAATACCAAAAATCTGGTATTCTATAGAGAAAAATCCTGGCTAATGGGCTCCCAGAAATGATTCTCCTATCCTATCTGTGCACCTAGGTTCACCACAAAACACTCCCACTCCTAGCCACATAGAGCTGAGGCAAAAGCTAAAATTATCACATTGTTGTAGAGGTGGACCCACAGGTAATGAAAGTAACATTTAAGTCAACCGCCATGCTCAGCCTTGTTTTTTTTCTATTTTTTTGTTTGTTTATTGGTTTTGTTTTGTGTGTGTGTGTGTGTGTGTGTGTGTGTGTGTGTGTTTGTTTGTGACCACAAAAGTAAGTTTTATACGGCATATAGAATTCAAGAAACCTAGAAGGAGAGATCAAGTGCTGGTTTTTCTCTGATTTCAGCCTTGAAGACAGTCTTTATTGAACAGGATAGGACATGAACGAAGCCAACCTGCTGTCAGCTGCTCTTGGCCTGTGTTGCAGTCAGCTTTCTTGTTGCTGCACAGAAAGAACCCAAGCAAAGGCGGCTTGTAGAGGAATGGGTTTATTTGGCTTACGGACTCGAGGGGAGACTCCATCCTGGCAGGGAAAAC
>PVHP010025227.1:0-25735 GCA_004024765.1 Zapus hudsonius | reverse complement strand
CCTGCTACAATTTCCACTGTACCCTTGAGGTGGTATGACTTTCCTGGGGTCTTAAAATGTCACTCATCCTAAAAGGGGTCTGTGATGCCCATCTGGATTACTCATGTCATAGTCAAGAGAGGTCTTTCCTTTATGGAACTCCAGGAACAGGGACTTGGGAGCAAGCTGTAGGGAGGAAGTGGGGAGCACCCAAGGGGAGAGCCAGCAAGCCTAGAGGACAAGTTTCCCCAGGAAGCATGGCCTCCCACCCAGGGCCTTGGCAAGGGGGCCAGTCAGAGCCGGTTTAACGGCAACTTGCAAAGTTAGACTCATTTGGAAAGGATCTAAATAACTGTCTCTTCAGAGGAGGCTGGGAACGGAGGAGGAGAAACTCCAATAATGTCAACTTTTTGAAAAAAATGTTTTCAGTAATTGCTGTTCTGTGTCAACTTTCAGCCTGGTGGGAGTTTCATGTCAGAATCATTAAGTAGGTGTTCCTCCTGATGAGGAGGGGAGGAAAGGATCCTGAGGACCGCTAGCACCCTGGCAAGGCCATGGACCACTTGTATGCATTTAGAATTAGACATTGATATTAAACATGAATTATTCCCCCTGACTGTAGCTCATTGAGTGAAGAATATGGGGTTACCTAGGCACACCCCATCACTGCCAAGCAGGAACAATTGAAAAGATGTCAGGTGGCTTGCAGAGCCATGATTTGTGTATTCCATGGTGTGTCCTGTCACTCAGTGTAAAAACCATCCTCAGCTCTGCCTCTTCCCACACTTCCCTGCTCCAACTCCTGAGAGGACTAGAGAACACATCCCCCATGGTCAAGTTCCTGCTGCTCGTTCTGGCCTGTGGCCGGGCCTGTGCTGAGGATGGGAAGGATTGACTGTGTGTGTGCATGTGTTTAAACATGTGTGTGCATGTGTGCATGTGCATGTATGTGCTCATATACATGTGAGTGCATGAACTCATAGATATATGTCCACACATGTGTGTATGTATATCATGGGAGCCTGTTTCACTCAATTGAGCTTAACATTACATCAGCCAGCATGTCTCTATTCGTACAGTAATCCTTCAGTAATTCATATTTCAACATCAGATCTGAAATTAGGGAAAATTATCAAAAACAGCAAACCATACATGCTTTTAATCCCAGCATTTTGGAAGCACAGGCAGGAGGATGGACATGAGTTGAAGGCCAACCTTAAACAAGAGAATGAACTCCAGGTCAGCCTGAGCTAGAGCCAGATCCAATCTCAAAAAAAATAAAAATAAAAATAAATAAATAAATAAATACACAATGGAGAAGCTCAGGTGAGGGTGTGTGCTGATTGTGTATGAGTTGTTCCACACCTGTCAAGTCTCTGTGTGTCTGTTCATGTGAGTCAACATAGGAATTTGAGTTATTCCCTATTTTAGCACCTGAGTGTGCAGGTGTTTTATGGTCATTTTTGCCACTTGCTGTCCCTCATGCTGTGGACAAGGACTAGTGTTTGCATTATGACATGAACTATATGTTCTTTAAAAACATTTCTATTTTTTGCCAATAGAGAAAGAGAATAAAACAGAGATGGGTGTGCTAGGGCTTTCAGCTGCTAATGAGCTCCAGATGCATGCACCACTTTGTCCATCTGGCTTTAAGTGGGTGCTGGGGATTCAAACCTGGTTTCTTAGGCTTTGCAGGTAAGCACTCTAACCATTGAGGGATTTTTCCAGCCCAATATGAGTATAAGTGTGAGTGAATACTTAAGAGCATAAAGGTTTTTAAAGCCCATATTCACCACTTGTGAATTATAACTGCAGAATTGACAGTTTCAGGGCAATGACATAAGTGAGCTTTGCATTGTAGAAATCAAATCTTTTTTTTTTCTTTTTGAGTGTGGGTCTAGCTCTAGCCCATGATGACCTGTAATACACTCGGTAGCACAGGATAACTTTGAACTCATAGCGGTTCTCCAGCCCCTGCAATGCTGATATTAAATACACACACAACCATGCCTGGCTTGCATTGAAATCTTGACTGATTATATGTTAGGATTTTATCTATCCAATCCCCACCTGGAAGGGTAGGGGGAGAGTTCTGTAGATGAAGTCCTTGTTGTGAAATCATGACCTAGTGGTTACCCACATGAAGCAGGACATCTATGTGTGTGACATCTCTGATCCTGGCCTTTCCATGAGAGGAGAGAGGTCTGAGATCAGTAAGCATTTACACATATGCACACACACACCTGACCTGCACATGTGGAAAGTTCTCTAGACATCTGTATCCATCTCAACTGGTCTACAACCTAAAAGCCTATCCCAAGCAAAGGGCAGAGCATGTATCAAGACACACACATGTCCCAGGAGAGGTGAACCCATCCCAGCCAGGTTCTCACCACAAAGTGACACCTGAGGAAACTATTGGAACCATGCAATGACACCTGAAGGAGACAAAGGTGTTGCTTGGACAATTCAATGGGGTCACTTATATTATTCAGGCCTCAGACACCTTGCAGCATGGAAACCTCAGTGAGGTTTGACACAGGAATCAATGAATATTCTATTGTGTTCTTTAATGTAGGAAAGAGGAATGTCAGAAGGTGAATTTTTGGTTGCCAAGCTAGGAGTGAATGGAGCCTACAGTGTGCACTGTATGTGATGATGCTGTCCTCCGGGTTATATGTGTCAACTGCTGCACATGACACTCAGTACATGGCAATTGCAATGTGAGGTTTTAAAATATATTTATTTGCAAGCAAAGATACATATATATATAGAGAGAATATGGGTACAGAAGGGCCACCATCCACTGCAAACATACTCCAGATGCATTCACCCCTTTGTGCATCTGTTTTATGTGAGTGCTGGGGAATCAAACCTGGGTCCTCAGGTTTTGCATGCCAGCACCTTAACCGCTGAGGTATCTCTCTACTCCCTTATTAGAACTTTTCTATACATTCACACTGTCTGACTATAATACTGCTTTGCTTGAAAACTGGAAGGTGCCTTCATAGAGGGTGTGTGAGTGTGGGTACAAGCCCTTAGCCATGTGTCTGTACATCCTATCTTGAGAGTTTCCCATACAAGAGACAAATACGCACAGGGAGGATTGTAGATTTTAAAGATGAAAGTGTCTGCTTCAAGTGAGGATGGAATTTATACATCAGGCCCTTCCTCAGAAGTTTCTCCAATGAAGAATGTTATTAAGCCAAGATGATTGCTCTAGCCAGTGCCAGACTTTTATTTAAAAAAAAATTCTAGACTTGGTGCGGAGCAAGATTGTGGACGAGAAACAGCCTCGCCAGGACTCTCTCTGTAAAGGTTTGATTTTCCAGCTGGGATCCAAACCCCGGACCCCAGGCAGACCTAAACCCAAGCACACCCTATCCCCAGCTCCTGTACCAGCACAGACAGGGTTCCCCAGTGGCTCTCTGCTCTGCAGAGGAATGGAGAGCCGACCCCTCCCCCACCCCAAGCTCCTGCCATTGTCTCCTCCAAGCCTGCGCTGCCAGCTGATTGCTGCCAGCTGTGTACCTGTCCTTCACAGGGCCCCTTCCCTACAGCACCCGATCCTCCGGTGGACTTCTGTCCACGATGCCCCTACATGCACAGGCAGACACGAACCTTGAGTAAACTGACCTAGCTTGGTTCTGGGGTGAGACCTCAGGCAGATACCTGGGAACCTCGCAGAGGCCGGTTCACACGGGTACCTGCCAGGAGGGCACATGAGGTCTTGGCAAGTACCAGGGATCACGTGCCACGGCCAGGTGGGAATACACTGGGCTCTATACATTTGGGGGCTGGGGCTGTTTCTACTGCAGCATACCAATCAGGGACAGGGGCCTATGAGGTGGCTGTAAGACTAAACAGTCACATACAGAGGCATCCAGATGGGTAAAGATCTAAGCCTGTCTGGGGAAAGAACACCCTAATAGGAAAGACCTCTGTTTAAGATGAAACCTGGTGATAATTCCACTGGAAGTAAAGTGGGCTGAATAGCACTCCCTGGACATGGGCAGAAACCAACGAAAAAAAAAAACACAGAAATTAAAGATGGATCTCCCCAACTCAGGGCCTCTAGTCCCATTATGGAATAGGAAAGTAACAAGGAAATGGAATCAACAAAAATACAATCCCAAAGAGAGAATAATACGACTCCTGACCACAACTACAGTGCAAACATGAAGCAGTTAATGGCTGATATGGAAACTATGAAAAAAGACATGAATTAGATGAAGCTCACCAACTCAAGCATAGACTCCAGACTGAATTTAATGGAGAGAAATATGAATGAATTCAGAAACACATTAATTGAATTAAAGAAAAACGAACTACAGGAGGAGCTAGACAATCAATTGATTAATTTTGATAGGGACTTAAGAAAACTTAAAAATGATTTTCAGGCATTCATAGCAAAAACAAAAATAGACTGGAAATTGGATCTCACCAAAGAATTGGAGTCTATAAACAAAATTATAGCAGAAACCCAAAATGAAATGGAGTTGTTAAAAATCTTCCTAGAATCAATCAGTCCCAGAGTCGACAATCTGGAGGACAGACTCTCAGACGTTGAGGACAAGACAGAAGGAATTAATAAGGATGTCATAGGATTCAACAAATTCAAGAAGTCAAGTGAGCATAATTTAAGGGATCTATGGGATACCATAAAGAGGCCCAATATTAGAATCATGGGGATCCCAGAAAGAGAATAAGCCCAGGATAAGAGCATAGGAAACATTTTCAACAAATTATTCAAGAAAACTTCCCCTACCTAACAAGAGAAAGCCCACTCAACATTCAAGGGGCCCAGAGGACTCCAAACAGACAGGTCATGAAGAGGAATTCTCCAAGACACATTTTAATCAAGATGCCTAATATAGAAAGCAAAGAGAACATACTCAAAGCTGCAAGAGAAAAGCAAACCATGACTTATAAAGGAAAATCCATCAGACTTACCTCAGACTTCTCATTAGAAATCATGAAAGCCAGAAGGGCTTGGAATAATGCTTTTCAGGGCCTAAAGAAGGCTTTCAACCTAGACTACTGTACCTAGCAAAGCTATCTCTCAGCATAGATGGAGAATTGGAAAGTGTTCCATGAAGTAAACCAGCTCTACGACTATTTGAAAACAAAGCCAAAATTTCAGAAGATCCTACAAGAGATATCCCACACAGAAGAAACAAGAAATCTACCTCAGAAGAGTACCAGAGATCAGGCACGACAGTCACAGTCAGTGTGCTAACAACAGCAGCACAGACAACAACACCCATTAGCCCTTCATCATGGCAGGGCTTAAAGCGAACCTCACAGTTATATCACTGAATGTAAATGGACTTAAGTCCCCTATAAAAAGACACAGACTTGCAGGGTGGATCAGAAAAATGGACCCTTCCATCTCTGCTGCCTTCAGGAAATGCACTTTACCTCTAAAGACAGCAATCTTCTTAGAGTAAAAGGATGGAAAACAGTTTATCAGGCATGAGGAAGTAAAAAGCAAGCAGGTGTGTGGCTACATTAATCTCTAACAAAATAGACTATACACCAAAATCAATTAAAAAGGATAATGATGGTCACTTCTTACTCATCAAAGGAATGATCCATCAGGAAGATATCACCATCATCAACATATACGCACCAAATCTGGGTGCAACACAGTTCATAAAGGAAACCCTACTCAAAAATAAAGGAGAAATAGACTCTAATTCCATCATAGTAGGAAACTTTAATACACCTCTATCAGCTCTTGAGAGATAAACCAAACAGAACATCAGCAGGGACATAACTGAGCTCAATAACACCATTGACCAGCTGGGGATAACAGATATTTGCAGAATGTTCTACCCCAAAGTCACACAATATACATTCTTCTCAGCAGCGCATGGGACTTTTTCTAAAATTGACCACATCTTAGGTCACAAATCTTCCCTAGACAAATTCAGGGAGATTGATGTAATTCCTTGCATCATATCAGACCATAGTGCATTAAAGGTAGAAATTAACAATGGAACAGGATCCAGAAGATACACAAAGTACTGGCACCTGAAAAATTTGCTCCTAAAAAATGACTGGTCATCAATGAAATAAAACAGGAAATTCAGAATTTCCTAGTAATAAATGACGATAGCACATCTTATCAGAACTTGTGGAACATAATGAAGGCATTCCTAAGGGGAAAGTTCATTGTGATAAATGTCTTCATATCAAAGAGAGGTCTCAGATCAATAGCCTAACCAACCAACTAAGATCATTGCAACAGACGGAAAAAGCTAACCCCAGGAGCAGAAGACAAAAGGAAATAATTAAAATCAGAGCTAAGATTAATGAATTGGAAATAAAACAATTAAAAAAATTAATAAATCATAGAGTTGGTTCTAGTGTTTGAAGTTCTAGCCCAAGCGATAAGACAGGAGAAGGGCATAAAAGGGATACAAATCGGAAAGGAAGAATCTAAACTATCCCTCTTTGCAGATGACATGATACTTTATATATCAGACCCAAAGAATAGTATCAGTAACATCTTGAAGGTGATTAATACCTTCAGCTATGTGGCAGGATACAAAATTAACACACAAAAATCAGCCTTTCTATATGTAGAAGACAAGCAGACAGAAAAAGACATCAGAGAGACTGTCCCATTTTCTATAGCCTCAAAGAAAATCAAATACCTTGGAATATCACTAACCAAGGTTGTAAAGGACTTATATTAGGAAAATATTGAAACAAGAAGGAAATAGAGGAAGACGTGAGAAGATGGAAAGATATTGCATGCTTATGGTAAAAGAGAATCAACATAGTAAAAATGGCAATCCTACCAAAAGTGATTTACAGATTCAATGCCATGCCGATGAAAATCCCAATGTCTTTCTCCACAGGCATAGAAAAAAATAATCTCTGAATTTATTTGGCAGGGCCAAAGACCTCGGATATCTAAGACTATTCTAAGTAAAAAAAAACCCTCAGGAGGTATCACCATCCCTGACTTCAAAACATACTACAAAGCCATAGTAACTAAAACAGCATGGTACTGGCATAAAAACAGACAGATGGAGCCAAGCGTGGTGGCGCTCGCCTTTAATCCCAGCATTCGGAAGGCAGAGATAGGAGTATTGCCATGAGTTCAAGGCCACCCTGAGACTACACAGTGAATTCCAGGTCGGCCTGGCCTAGAGTGAGACCCTACCTCAAAAAAAAAAAAAAAAAAGATGGATCATTGGAACAAGATTGAAGACCCAGCTTTAACTGGAAGTAACTTCAGTTATTTGGTCTTTGACAAGGGGGTCCACAATGTACGCTGGGCCAAAGATACAATCTTCAACAAATGGTGATGGATGTATTGGATAAATATGTGTAAAAAATGAAAATTGACCCACTCCTTTCACCATGCACAAAAATCAACTCCAAAAGGATCAGAGACCTTAATATAAATCCATTAACCCTGAACACCCTGGAAGAAAAAATAGGAGGAACGCTACATGAAATAGGATTAGGGAAAAATTTCCTGAGCAAATCTCCAGCAGCCCAGGAAATACAACAAACATTTAACCAATGGGACCTGATCAGGCTCAAAAGCTTCAGTACAGACAAACAAATCATACTCAGAGCCAATACAACCCCTTCAAATTGAGAGACAATTTTCACCAGCTGCAATGCAGACAGAGGCCTAATTTCCAGAACCTACAGAGAACTCATAAAAATTAAAAACAAAAACCCAAAATGCCCCCTCACAAAATGGGGCACTGATCTCAAGAAAGAATTCACAGAGGAGGAAACACAAATGGCCTTGACTCATCTAAGAAAGTGCTCAGCATCCTTAAGCATCAGGAAAATGAAAATCAAAACTACAGTGAGATACCATCTTACCCCTGTCAGATGGCAATCATAAAGAAAACCAACAATAATCGTTGGTGATGATGCGGGGAAAAAGGAACCTTCAATCACTCTTGCTGGGATTGCAAACTTGTTCAACCGTTATGGAAAGCAGTGTGTAGACTCCTAGGGAGAATGGACATAGAACTACCAATAGACCCAGCTATCCCTCTACTAGGCATCTACCCGCAAGATGTCACATCTTTTATTTATTTTTTTTTAAGATGTCACATCTTGATGCAGAAAATTTTGTACAACTATACTTATAGCAGCTCTATTCATAATAGCCAAGAATTGGAATCAACCCAAATGCCCATCCATGGAGGAATGGACAATAAAACTGTGGTATATTTACACGATGGAATTCTACTCAGCTGAAAGGAAAAATGACATATCAAAATTTAGGAAAAAATGGTCTGACCTCGAGCAAATCTTACTAAGCGATCATTCAAAAGAACAGAAAATTGAACGCCGCATACTCTCCCTCATATGTGCTCCTTAACCAGGATAACCGTTTTCTCTATGCAGACTAGTAGAAAGAATTGAGAGGTTATGAATGAGGGGTAAGGGATGGGGGAGGGGAATGGCTTAAGCTTGAGGCTAAACCAAATTAGGTTCAAATACATAAAATCCTCACGAGCATACTGTAACCTAGTGAGCAAGTAGTGGGTGTCGACTGGCAAGAGGGGCCATGAGTAGTAAGGGAGAATGTCCAAGCCTATGAATAATTGAGCAGTCTGACAACCCCAATTCTAGCCATTGGTTCCTCCCTCACTGAGCTGTTGACCAAAGTGAACCATGAGGTTCCAAATTAGGAATTTTCTGACATTATAAATGGTTTGTTACACATTATATTTGTAGGATGTCTCTCCAGTATGAATTATCTTTTTTTATTTTGGGGGGGGTTTGAGGTAGGGCCACAATCCAGCTCAAGCTGACCTGGAATTCCCTGGAGTCTCAGGCTGGACTTGAACTCACAGCAATACTCATACCTCTTGCCTCCGGTGTGCTGGGATTAAAGGTGTGGGCCACCACACCCAGTTTGAATTATCTGTCTTTTAAGAGGCATTTGTAGGCTAAAATATATTTTTCTTTTTTTTTCTGATAAAGAACTGATATAAATTTAATAATTACAAGCTAATAACTGAATAACAGGTAAAAATATAAATTTTACTCTTTATGATGAGCTTTCTAAAATCAGAACTGAAACAATGACGTGTATCAAAGAACAGACACAGTAGCTCTTTCACTAATGTCTAGCCTGTCATTAAAGGTTCACTCCCTGCTCTCAATCCATCAGGGCAGGAGGACTCAGCAGAGCGGGTGGACAGGCAGTCGGTCTGTCGGTCCAGTGGACTCACGATCCATCCAGCTGCAAGCACTCTCCACGGACACCCACAGCAGGCCTGCCTCCTGTGAGCCCCCCGCCGCCGAAGCTTTACACCTTGCTTTCTGTTGCCTTTGCTTCTGCCTCCCAGATGGGCTCCTGGATGTGCTCTGGCAGCTGCTGAACCTGTGTCTTTGTTACCTCCATGGCAACCCCTTCAGGTAAGTTTCGCTGAATGTACACCAGGTAGACATTAGCTGTGCAGCCCCTGAAACGTTCCAACTCTAAGCATCTGTACAGTGTTCTCATCTCGTACTTGACCCTATGCTTCTTGAAGATGTGCACAGACTTGAGAAGAGTGAGACGCTCTATTTTCCTTGGAGGTTCATGGACTTTAATGAAAATGCCAAGTTCCTTAGCAGCAAGCACAGCAAAAAACTCATAACTGTCCAGTAAGGCCTTATCGTGGGCTTTCACTAAAATCAACAGGCGTTTATACAGCATGTCTGGTTCATCAGAAACAGTTATCACAGGTTTAGTCAATTCCTTGGGAACATCCATGTGTAGGTGGGAAAACTATCCACTTTATGCTGGCGCTTAGAAAGCCAGCGTTTTTGGTTTTACTGCTCTTAGAACTACTTGTAGACAAGGTTCTGAATCCCTGCCAGAAGTGCAGACACACAGAACCCAAAGCCGCGCGCCCAGCCATCTTGCCCTCCTCTAAAATATATTTTTCAATCTCTGCTATTCTAAGTTTACTGTCTATCATGCATTCTCATATGTGCTCTTAGATCTGAGGACTGAGTAAAGTCCTTGCCACATTCCTTACATCTGAAAGGTTCCTTTCCAGAATGTATTCTCTGATGTTCTCTAAGAGCTGAGGACCAAGTAAAGGCCTTGTGACATTCCTGACATTTGAAACGTTTCTCTCCAGAATGTATTCTCTGATGTGAGCTAAGACCTGAGGACCAAGTAAAGGACTTGTCACATTCCTTGCATTTGAAAGGTTTTTGTTCAGAATGTATTCTCTGATGTACTCTAAGAGCTGAGGACCCAGTAAAGGCCTTGTGACATTCCTTACATTTGAAAGGTTTCTCTCCAGAATGTATTCTCTGATGTTCTCTTAGAGCTGAGGACCAAGTAAAGACCTTGTGACATTCCAAACATTTGAAAGGTTTTTCTCCAGAATGTATTCTTTGATGTACTCTAAGAGCTGAGGACCAAGTAAAGGCCTTGTGACATTCCTTACATTTGAAAGGTTTCTCTCCAGAATGTATTCTTTGATGTACTCTAAATGAGGAGTACTGAGTAAAGACATTGTGACATTCCTTACATTTGAAAGCTTTCTCTCCAGAATGTATTCTCTGATGTTCTCTAAGAGCTGAGGACTGAGTAAAGGCCTTGTGACATTCCTTACATTTGAAAGGTTTCTCTCCAGAATGTATTCTCTGATGTGCTCTAAGATCTGAGGATTGAGTAAAGGCCTTGTCACAATCCTGACATTTGAAAGGTTTTTCTCCAGAATGTATTCTTTGATGTGATCTAAGTTTTGAGTACCAAGTAAAGGACTTGCAACATTCCTTACATTTGAAAGGTTTCTCTCCACAATGAATTCTCTGATGTGATCTAAGTTTTGAGGACAGAGTAAAGGCCTTGCAACATTCCTTGCATTTGAAAGGTTTCTCTCCAGAATGTATTGCCTGATGTTCTCTAAGAGCTGAAGACCTAGTAAAGGCCTTGCAACATTCCTTACATTTGAAAGGTTTCTCTCCAGAATGTATTCTCTGATGTTCTCTAAGAGCTGAGGACCAATTAAAGGACTTGTCACATTCCTTGCATTTAAAAGGTTTCTCTGGAGTATGAATTCTCTTGTGTCTGCTAAGATTTGAGGAATGTTTGTAGGATTTTTCACATTCTTTGCATTTGAAAGGTTTTTCTACAGTAGGAAAGCTCTGATGTGTTCTTAAAGGTGAGGAATGAGTAAAAGATTTGTCACATTCCTTGGATATGAAACGCTTCTCTCCAGAATGAATTTTCTGATGTCTCCTTAGACTAGAATACCAAGGAAAGAATTTTTTATATTCCTTACATTCAAAATGTTTTTCTCTAGCATCAATTCTATAATGCTCATCAAGTGATGACAAGATCTTGAATAACCTAACACATATAATACATTCATAGGGCTTTTCTGCACTCTGAACTTTCACAAGTCCATTGAAATTTGAGGGAGTATATAAATATTTTATAAACATCTTCCTATTGGCTGGCTCCTCTTCCCTAAAGATTAATAATGGAGAACTAAGATCGGAAGAGTAAGCATAATGTTCATCAACATCTTCCCCTCTGTGCTTTTCCTTACCTTTTGGAGTCCTGTGATTTTCACTAGAGTTGAAATATACCTTTAAAGATTTCTCACATTCTGTTTGCTCATCATACCTCTGCTGCATATCAATGTGTTCCTGGACAGTCAGGTCTGGACATCGACCCAAGACTTTTATAGATGTATCTCCTCTACAACTTTTTTCTCTAAAATCAACTAGCAGATGATTAGACGATTTTGATCTATGATGAGTTACATTCAGAAATGTATGTTCCAAGTATGTTTCTGCTCCACGACAAGTATCTAGGAAATAAAGAGGAAATATGTACTTGTTAGTCTTTTTGTTTCATTTTATGTATAGAAATTTGTAAAAAATATTTTGTTTATGAGAAAGAGGTCAGAGTCAGAGAAGCAGACAGAGAGACAATGGGTGCACAGGGCTTCCAGGCACTGCAAACGAACTTCAGATACATGCGCCACCTTGTGTATCTGGTTTTACATGGGTCCTGGGGAATTGAACACAGGTCCTTCTGCTCTGCAGGCAAAGCCTAAACCGCTAAACCATATTTCCAGCCCATGTATAGGAAATTTTTAAAACTCAAGTTTTAATACCTTTGGCTTAAAGGAAATATTAATGTCTTATTGGATATATAGAGAAAATCGAAAACTGACCACAAAGGAAATATTAATTGACAAATGAATAATGAGCAGTATGAAAAGATCTTGTCCTCTGTATAAAATGAGTAAAAATTTGTTAACTTCAAGTTATACTCAAAATATTTCGAAGAATTAAGTAAATTCAGTGTATCCTATATCCCTATAATTTTAAACCTTCCCCGCAAACTTGATAGACATATTGCTATAAAGGAATACCAGTATGTTCTTATATAACTGACATAAAGTAAATATTTTTAAAGTACTTGGTCACTTTAGGTATCAATAAAATGGGTATTTGGGATGTGTAGAGCTACTTTATCCTTAGATTCTTCTGCTTATCACAATTATATGTGTAATCCCAAATTTTCTGACATGACATGCACATTCCTTACATCATAGCTTCTATCATTAAAAATAATCCCACATCATTGACTAATGTGAACACATTTTCTGTACAATAATAAAGTCTACAAACCTGAGTATATTAGCATGATTGGAGGAAAGAAAACCTATACTTGTGACAGCAATGGAGAACAAATACACTTGAAAAATAAAAAGGCAACATTGATTTTCATGAGCTTTAAACACTTGTGAATTTTTCACTTTACATATTATCTCAATGACAATCATGTCATTATAAAAAGGGAATGGGTAATTTGTTCCAATACCCCAGAGTGAAGGTACTTTCTATGAATAACAGTGGTAATATCTCAGAGATCTTAATTTCAACACCAAATGCTTAAATTGGCAACAAATCCTCCATAAACTACTTGGATTGCTCTAGAGAAACTTGGATGATGGGTTTTTTTCATAGAAAAACAGAGAGACAGAGGAACCCAGAAGGGGACCTTGACTGCACAGAAATTTACTCCATTGGGGACATGGCGGGATCTCAGTGGTTAAGGTGCTTGCAAGGAAGGGATTGTGACACAGGTTCAATTCCCAAGTACCCTCATAATGCCAGGTTGTCAAAGTCACAGGCAGATAGAGTTCATTTTCAGTTGCTATAGGCCCTGTTGTGACCATTCTCTTTGTCTCTCTGTTCTCTTTCACTTTCCCTTTTCCTCTCTCTCACACACTAAGTCCCTCTATCCCTTTTGCAAACAAGAATAAAAAGTGACCAAAAAAGGAATGAATATTTTCTCTTAAAAAAGGAAAAAAATGAATGTTACTTAATATGTATACCTTTCATATAATCTGAGTCTAAGGCACAAAAAGCACTGTGCTTCACGGTGAATCAGTAAAAGTTCAGAGGAAAGGTTGTAAGAAGGCTGCCTCTGGTCATGGAATCATGACAAATGTACACTTGGTCACATATGTATTTTTCATTTTAAAGGACACATGGATTTATCATGGCTAAATAATAAAAACAACAATCCTACTTTCTCCAGCAAGTATCGCTGATAAAATTTATAAAGGTCAGTGGAAGAAATAATGACCTCGAATTCAACAAATAATGCGTACTGAGAATTTGCATTTCATTATTTTATGTTTGTCAATGTTTATCTTATGGTTTCTTTATATATTAATCAGACCTCACAATTTTTTTTTTTACTTTTTCAGATCACAGAATATATTTTGGGGGAGCAATTTATGTATTGAAGCAACAGATCCAGGGGAAGTTCCAGAATGGTGAAAGATCCACAGATCCAAGCAGAGAGTAAATCCATCACCAGCACCTCAAGCAAGCAAACATTCTCTAAACTCCCACAAGCAAAAAGCAAATATATAGGCCTCATAATTCATGATTAAAAAGCATAGAGATCTACAGGAATGAAACAATATTTAATATAAAGACTCAAAATATGAAATATTAAATAGGACAAGGTAACAATCATTCAGATATGTGGCCAATTAAATGTTTCTAAATATTACTACTCATTTTAATATTATTCATGTGCAAGTAACATTGGCTTCTAACATCGACAGTAAGCTACAGTTTAAGGATGCTCTTGTAAATAAAGAAATTGAAGAATCATTTCTGTGGAAGAAGACCTTGAATAATATATGATTAATTATGTCTTCCTCCGAGACCTTGATCCCTTACCTGGGCCCTGGATCACTGACTCCAACATACCTGGCAGTTTTCCTTCTGTCTCCTCTCTCATTAAATTCCAGAGATCATTATTATGCTCTAGACAGGTGACCAGGTTTGCCTTGCCCACCATCACACCTGTGTAGTAGAAAGAAGCAAATGGACTTTCTGGGATTCTGTACAGTACCATGGAATTATAATATAGACTTTGATACAGATATTGACAAAATTTAAGAGAATAATGTCCTGAGAATAATTTGAAAGCATTTTATGTTTGCGTCCCTTGAGATGCATTTTACAGTATAACTGTGTCAAAAGGCAAGAAAGAAAATGGAACTCTGTTAAGTTAGTGACAATCCCATAGACTTCTTTATTTTTTGTACATATTGTGGAACCAAAATGAATTGTTCTTATTCTTTCAAAAGTAGTAAATATGAAATATAAAAAAGTACACAGGAAATTCCTTATTAGACTCAGAAATATTCCCTTTATATGTATTTTACCGTTAGGAACATAGCACTCAAATTAGTCTATTGGTACCTCCTGTACGGACAGGAGAACCTGGCTGATTCCTAATCTATCCATGGTCCCCTGTCACAAGGACTGATCCAGACGACCCATGGAGGAGGTTATCCAGTTGAGGGGGGAGGGGAGGGCAGTCAGGAATTGGGGATAACAACTCATTGTTTGCCCACTAAATGTTGTAACTCATTATGGATAATAAAAATAAAAATAAAAAAAATAAAAAAAAATTAGTCTATCGGGGTAACCTAAATTTGACTTAGGAATACTGCAAGAAATATATTCTCACCCACAGATACCAGGTTGCTGTAGTTCTCCAACATCACATCCCTGTACAAGGCCTTCTGATCAGGGTCCAGGAATTCCCACTCCTCCTGGG
The DNA here is from genome assembly GCA_004024765.1 of Zapus hudsonius. Taxonomy (NCBI): domain Eukaryota; kingdom Metazoa; phylum Chordata; class Mammalia; order Rodentia; family Dipodidae; genus Zapus; species Zapus hudsonius. The sequence continues at coordinate 10,653 of PVHP010025227.1, read as the reverse complement.
AGAAGTCTATGACCACATCCCTGAAGGACAATGGCTCCTAAAATAGAAAGTAAGAAACCAAATGTTTTTCCTGATTAGATATAATTGACAATGGGAAACAGATTGTTGGGAAAGAGTTTCAGATGTAGTGGAGAAACTATAGTAAAACAAATTTATACTTTAATATGCAGAGATGTCATAATATCACCCACAATCAATCTAAGTTAAATCTAAGTACTCAATGTTTTCATTGAGTACTAAGTGTGAAAGTAAGATCTTAACAAGCCAATACTCTTTCTGTGCATATTTATATCACCTAGAATTATAGAATATATCTTCAAAATAGGAAAGTTATACAGAGTAAAAGGTATACTTCTTAAATTTTAATATTCATAACCGCCAGACATGGTGACACATGCCTTCAATCCCAGAACTCGGGAGAAAGAGGTATGAGGATCACCGTGATTTCAAGGCCACCCTGAGACTACAGAGTGAATTCCAGGTCAGCCTGGACTAGAGTGAGACCCTACTAAGAAAAACCAAATATATATATATATATATATATATATATATATATATATATATATATATATATATATATATATATATATATATATATATATTCATAACCATAACAGAGGATCTTCCTAAATATAATATCTGTTTTAATCAAGTCTGCAGGACAGAAAAACTGAAATATAATTATCAAGCACTCAAGCAATAGGAAGACCCTATACTTAAGATCTACACACTTCAACAAGGTAGAGATTTCTTGTGAAGAATAATGATTAAATTTAAATTGATAATGATTTTTATCACATCAGGAATGAAAGTAACAATAATTCCCTTATAATATTTTTTATTACCTGGGGTCACTCTGATATTTTCACCTGCATTTACAGATAGACTGAAATAGTATTGACAACTACAGTATAAACAGAAAACCAGCTTTACCCTTTTAAATGTGACATATATTTAATTTAAAAGGATCTACACAGCAATATACAAATAAAGAATGTTATCAGAAATTTCAAAGATCATATCCTTATAGATAAAATATTTAATTAATGAAACAGTAAAAATACTGAACATATAATATTTAAAAAGTGAATGCAAATGTTACAAAAACAAATTCTTGTTTTTATTTTTTATTGGTGAGCAAAGAAGGAGAGAGACAAAAAGAGAGACAGAGAAAGAGACAGAATGGACACACCATGGCCTCCAGCTACTGCAAACTATCTCCAGATGCATGCACCAATTTGTGAGTCTGGATTTGATGATCCTGAGTCACCTCTTGTGAGGAGCATGAAATTTACTGAATTAGACTTCAACACTTGAATAATTGCAGAAAAGTAAGGTGAATAATGACACTGGTTGATTGTTTCTAGCTCCTCTGAGAAAAGTCTTAAGCATCAAGCGAAATCTCCAAAATAATTTTCTCAACTATTTTTTTTTGGAGGTAGGGTCTTGCTCTAGTCCAGGCTGACCTGGAATTCACTCTGAAGTCTCAGGGTGGCCTTGAACTCACTGAGATCCTCCTACCTCTGCCTCCTGAGTGCTGGGATTAAAGGCATGTGCCGCCACGCCAAGCTAATTTTCTCAACTTATTAACACTCACATCCATGACCTGAAGGTTTATAATGGTTCCTGGAGAAGCCTGTTCTCTCATACTAAAACAGGACTCAAATTTCAGAACACCAAACTCAAGCTCTCATTGTGAGAGTAGCTAACTTACAATGCCAGTTAAAGTCCCGGCCTCACAGGCTAACAGAAGTTAAAGTGAGGTCACTGACTGGAAAAGAGTGGATGATGTAACTAAGGATGGGGCTGTGTGGGAAGACCCTAAAAATATGGAGACACTGTACATTCAGATTGTGAAGAATTGATTTTATCTGCGGATATAGTCTCCTCACCCTAAGAAGTTGCTTCCCTTCTGTACCTGAGGTATTTTTACCTTTTATCATCCTTTTCTGACAGATATAATCCTACTTTGTCTGAGGAACAGGCAACAAAACTTCCAGCAGGTAGTGCTGGACAACACTAAGCCCCTAAGTCCCCACCCATTTTCACCTCTGTGATTATATACAGATGTAAGGAAAAGCAGGCCCCTAAATGTGAGACAGAAAGCTAGCCTCAAAAGGTGAAATACACTCCTAAATGACATCAAATTGTTTCTACCATGTTTTCCAAGAAGCGTGGGGAATATGTGTGGGAATAGATTCTAATCATGAGGAATAATTGATGAAATGAAAATTTGGGTTAAGCACAATTTATTAAATAGGACCGTGGAGCAGTGATTACATGCCAAGCAGCTGGAAGTGGCACTAACTATTTGTTGGTTCAATGTGTTATGGATGCAAATATGGCCCAATGTGAATGAGTCTGATATCCCTTGGGTTAATGTTTATGGAGGGATTAAAAGGCTTAGAGAAGTTGGATTCCTGAAGTGGATTCTTCATTTAAACTCATCTATTTCCCCACATTATGAGTGTCCAAAAATACATCCCTCATTAACACTGTAAGAAACAAAATTGTGAGGGGATTTTCAGCACACTTAAAAAGTTTCCAGTAGTTGCTGTAAAGGACTGTGGTGAAGAGAAATCTTCAAAATGGGCAGGAGGATGTCTTGATTTCAAGGCCACCCAGGGACTACAGAGTGAGTTCAAGGTCAGAATGAGGGAGACTGATGTGTCTGGCAGAAGTTACTAATAGGAATGAATGTATGAGATAGAGTAATTGACTCTCATTCACAAAGGCAGTTATATCTACAGCGAACTAGAAACAAGTTCCATCAAACCTGATATGTGATGGCTGTAAATAGCAAGCTTTCTTGAAGTGCATGGAGCCATTTCTTATATGGATTGCCATGAGGACCTTGAAGAAAGAACTTTCTAGTAGATGTACATGGCCATTATTGCAGGCTATCATCAATCTAAGCTGAGTTATGCTATTACAGGTGTGCCTTTTGGAAACACCAGGCCACAATCAAGGGTACACATTGTCCAGGTGATCATGTCCAACAAGATACAGAAAAAGGGATATATGACTGATACACTGAGCAGGGCTACTTTCAAGTTCCTTGGAAGACAGAAAACCCACATCTCAAGCAAGTGGATATTTAGCAAGGTTCCAGATGCTGTGGAAGACATGGTGGCTGAGAGGCAGCTGATCCTGATGGCTATTAGCTCAAGGTCCCCACTTAGTGGCCTTGGAATCAGATCGCTTCCATAGTGCTGTCAGCTTTAATCAAGATAACTAAAAAAATCTATGACCTATCCTATATTAATAGGCAAATAAATGAAGTTCCAGTAAGTTAACTAATGGTCTAATATATAAAACTGGTCACATATGTTATTGAACACGTGAATCCCAGCACTCAGTAGGATGGGACAGGAGAATCACAATGTGATTGAGGCACACCTAAGTCATATAGTAAAATCCTATCTTGAGATGGGATATGGACCAGCTTTCAAGGCACTTGCCTACATTTCCTTTGGATTCCTGGGTTTGATTCCCCAGTACCCACATAAAGCCAGATGCAGGAAGTGGTACAATCATTTGGAATTTTTTTTCAGTGACTGGAAGACACTAGCACCCCCATTCTCTCTTTGTCTCTCCCTCTCTCTACTTGCAAGTAAATAAAAACAAAAGAATTAAAAATCCTGTCTCAATAATAATAAAACAAATCAACAAATACCACTATTAACCAAGTCATGTTTTGGTGCTGTCTGCAATCCAAGACAATTTTCTTGGTTGGATATATAATATGATGGTAGAATGTGCTCAGAGGGTATGAGGTTAGTCCCTAACACTCCAAGTTTTAAGACTGCAAATTCATTGTCATTCACAAGCAGAGAAAAGGCATATAGCCCAAGAAAAGTCCATGATTTTAGAAAATGTTTGGGAGGAAAACAGAGCCTACAGAATCAAATGACTCAATGAAAGCTCTGATGCTCTGAACAGCCAGGAGGGAGGTGCGGTCTGTACATGACTTCATTCCAAGCTGATGGTCACAAGGACTTCATCAGGTTATTCCTATAACTTCCTTTTTTTCTGCTAAGGCTTGCTAACTCCCATCATTCTCCTATTAAGAATAACTAAGGAAGGGGACTGGGAACTAACTGAGAACACCCTTCAAAGGTATCCCTACTGCCTCTTAACTAAAGTTGGAAAATTGGTCAAATTTAGGTTTTGATTAAAAAAATGCAGGACTACAAATTACTTTTCAGATGCAGGACAGACTCAGATGGAGATGTCAATTCTTCAAATCTGTTGTCTGAAACAATGGAAAAGGTTTTCTTGAAATCTGAATAAGCTAACAACTGAGCTAGAATTTTAAATACATTAATGAATCCTGGGTTTAGCCTGAGTGAGGGCCCCTAAAATATGAACAAAACTACTAATTCTCCTGAGACTGAGAATGTGGAGCCATAACTCAGTGCCATTACTGTTGACAATTCTAAGTTCAAATAGGTGAAGTAAGGATTTTGTTGGGGTCACTTACAAGAGCACAAGTAAAGTGTTACACGAGTGTGGGTAAGCGCTATAAAGAAATTATGAAGCTCCCCACCAATCCACCAATACACAATGTAACAATACACAATACACAATGTAATAATAGGACACAGAAATTAGGGGTTTATGTTCATGCACCAATATGTGCCACTACGGTGATAATTTTTGGGTGTCTATGGAATTTTAATTCAAAGAATTAAACTTCATAGACAAGAGGATAAACTTTAGAAATCCTATTAGATAATAGATAAAATGAGAAAAAAGACAAAGTGAGCAGGTTTCCCAGCAATGGAGAAGCCCAGGAAGTAGAAATAGTCCACGCCAATGAGAAACAAGGCCTTGTCAGCTGGAGTAGAGAGGGTTTGTTGTTTGCATTAGGTATAAGATTTCTAATGGATCCCAGAAGTACAGATAAGTCTCTTAAACCATAAATAATGGACTGATTCCTCTCTTATGTTGTCTGAAGCAGTGTTAACAGAAAAACAGTTGCTGCTTCTGTCTCAGCAGTCTTCTGAATGCAAGGAGTCTTCACTTATATTCCTCCATTAGTGTTTTCTTTTATTTATTTATTTATTTAGAGGGGAGATCTGGCTTATATGGGTACTGGGTAATTGAACCTGGGCCTTAGACACTGGAGGCAAGTACCTTAATCTCTGAGCCATCTCTCCAGACTTTTTTTTTTAATTTTAGTGTTTTCTTCCATTAGCAGTATCCCAACATTCCCTTACACCCAGAGCTTAAAAGAAGGGAGTGAAAATGCAGGTCAATATACAGAAAACAAATAGTTCCTGCCAATGACAATGCAGATGCAGAATAAAATCCCACCTAGAGACAAAACCTGGAGTCATTCATAGATTCTGAACTCACTAACCCAATGCAAAATTGTGGGGGCTGAGCTTATTAGCCATAATGCCAGGTTTAGGTTTAATCCTTCCAGGAATTTTAGTTGTAGTAAAGGGGAACTGCTTCCTAGCAAGGCATTTAGGTTGAGTTTAAGGAAAAACAAATCTAGGGAACTCCTTAAAGGAGCAAGAGAAAAGGAGAAGCTGTATCTTCTCTCATCTCTAGTAAAGTGTGGCCAGCAAGGGCAGGCTCAAGGACATTCCCTGCTTTTAATTTCAGGGCCCATTCACCCTAAAATACCTCACACCCATACTTCTCTTTTATTGCAAAGCACATAACATCTAGGTTAATATGAATGATGACCTCATGGGGCCTATAGAAACAAGTTTACTTTTCAGTTAACCTTTCACTCTTATATACTCTGTCTTATCCCAAGGTAACTTGCAAGTGATCTGGAAGGAAGGAGTAAAGGCCAGAACCCCAGGAAAGGCCTTTGTGATGCTCCCCCTCCTAATAAGAGGGCGTATAATTACCATTTCCATAGAGCTGGCTAGCACAGCACTGTTACACAAAAGTAGTTTTCCAGGCCTGCAGGACCAGGGCTTTCTCTGCTGGCATCCTGTGATGCCTGGAGGAAAAAAGCATGTCCTGCTACACACCTGACCTCCTTGACCAAAGAAAAACAAAATTGCTATGATTTAATTTATATTAATTACTCTGATTTTAAAAAATCAAAATACAAAAATGTGCTTTTTACCTTAGTTTTTTTAAATTTATAAGTAAGCTTGTCCAGTACTTTCATAAATAGCCTTCTGACTTCACTGATACAATCTTCTTTTGATAAGGAAATGAGTACACCAACACACTACATTCTCATTTGCAAAGTCAGTGGTAACCCACCTCCTTTGAACAATGGTACTTCAAAACCAGGCATGGTGACACAGGCTTTTAATCCCAGAACTTGGGAGACAGAAGTAGGAAGATCACCATGAGTTCAAGGCCACCTAGAGAATACACAGTGAATTCTAGGTCAGCCAGTGCTCTGTGCTAGAGTGAGGCCCTACCTCGAAAAAACAAACAAACAAACAAAAAGAAACTTCAAAAGTCCCAAAGTCACTGATGCAGCTGGGGCTGAAGCACTGGACACATTTCTCAAGAGCCCTTCCTCTCTACTAATCAATAACAATGAATTAGCCTCAAATCCATTTCAGTGCTGTTAAGACTCCCAGCTGGGGGCTGAAGGGATGGCTCAGCGGTTAAGGCACTTGCCTCCAGTGCCTAAAGTCCCGGGTTCAACTCCCCAGTACCCACATATGCCAGACCCACAAGGTGGTGGCCCTCATGCTCTCTCTTTTTCTCTCTCTCTCTCTCTCTCTCTCTCTCTCTCTCTCTCTCTCTGTCTGCCTGAAAATGAATAAATAAAATATTTGATAAAAAAGAATCCCAGCTGCACCTGACTAGAGCCCCTGAGCCTTCAAGTTATCACCAAAACTAGTTGATGAGTTTCTAAGGCTCAGCAATATAGATTCTGGGCCTAGAATAGGTCTGGGGAGAGGGCAGTCTCAACTACAACCCTGATATTGTGGCACTATTAGAATTTAAGCTGAAATTTTAGAAAAACAACCCTTTATAAATAGCAAAGATGATTATTCCTTCAAAATGATGACTTAGAAGTAAAGATGTGGCCTGTTCTGCTCTTTAGCAGTGTTGATATTCACTGCTCGGTCCTCCTCTGATCAAAAGTACATGCTTCCACTGTCTATAATTTAAATATCCACAGACAGTTCTTCGAGTAAACCACAACGTCCCTTGGATTTTCCAAAGCACCTGGACATTCTCAAGTAAGAACAGAAGGACTGACTGTTAAGAGAAAAAAGCAAAACTCACTGACCTGCTGAGGTGACATCACGTGAGCCATGCTGACAGTTTTCTGAAGATCGTCCACACAAATGCCAACCTGCTGTAAGGTCCTGGTCCTGCGAGGTTTACTGAAGCCCGTGCTTTCCCCAGGCCTGTCCTGCAGCCTCCAGATGCAGCTGGAAACACAAGTGCATGGCTGGAGCTGGACCCTGGAACACAATGGTTGGGGAGGTGCAGCTGGGGGTGGAGCTACAACTCAGCTGCACCAAGGCCCCAGGGGATTGGCCTGAAGGTTCACCTAGGTCTGCGGGTGTGCCTGCCAGCACTAGCTTCTGTTCCTTCCTGCTTTCATTTCTCTCTCTCTCTCTCTCCCTCCCTCCCGCCCTCCCTCCCTCTCTCTTTCTCTCTAGCCCCCCTCAGTCTAGTAGAAAGGTGCTGAGAGTTCTGCTCCAAGATTTCCCCCAGGCCTTTGTTTAGCAAAGTGTTGGGACCTTGGGAAGTTGCTTTTTAGCTCCAAACATTCCTGCAGGCCTGTGAATAGGAGAGCAGGGACTTTAGGAGAAGCCTGAGGAATTCCTAGGCCAGGGAATTTCTGGGAAGCGCCTTAGGGATGGAATGCAAAGGTCTGGGAAGCCTTTGGAAGGGCTTTGTGGGGATTCGCGCATCTGCAGGAAAGCAGATCTAAGGTTGGTGAAGTCTTACAGGGATTAAATGAAGCTCCAGAAGGGATTTTGGAACGTCTGGAGGCCTGTGGGAACTTTGCTCCTACAGATCCCTAGGCACCTGAGAACAGGAGAGCGGTTAGCAGTGCCATAGTCTCACTCATTAGAAAGAAATTAAAGACATAGGAGGGGCTCAAAGGAAAGATATTTTCGGGGGGGGGGGTTTAAGGTAGGATCCCCCACCCAGAGTCCACAGTAAGCCCCCCAGCAGGGGACTCGCCCCGCATCCAGGCACTCCCTCCGTCTCTCCCAGAGTCCTTCTGTCCCGCAGCGAACTCACCCGCCCAGGTCTCCTCAGGCCCAGGTCGGCTGGAGCAGCAGGAGCACCGCGTGGCTCTCACTAGAGGTGAGTATTCAAAGGCCTCACTTCCTTTCTGTCCCTGGGCCTCTGCTGTGGGAATGGCCGCTCTGGAGCCGCTGGCCAATGGGAGCGAGGGACGTTGCAGCGTCATCAGTGTCCGGGCGGAAGAGGCCCAGCGGGGCTGCACAGGCAGAAGTGAAAGTCCAAGGCAGGACTTCTCTAAGCTTACCCTCCCCTGAAAAGTGTTCTGTCCCCGTCCTCGGAACATGCGTCTCGTCAGGGAGCCCTGATGTGCCCGAGAGGTGGGGATAGAAGCCGACACTGTCGGTGTGAAGGAGCTGTGGTCATGGATAGAGGGACAGACAGGAGGGAGAGGAGAGCCTTCCTGGAAGAGCAGGGAATCCCCTGAGTGGGGGGCTGAGCCCTGTTGGGCAGAGGCCTTCTCTGCTTACTCAGGGGACCCATGACGTCACTGGAGGTATCCAGAAAGAAGACCTCCTCCAGGTGTGCTGAAGGTTGTGGGCCCTGGAATCCCACCACATTCCTCACAGTGTGTCAGGTGTGCATGGCGCCTCAGGTGAAGACAGACCCCCCAAAGGTAACGTTATGAGATTCTGTCTTCTGAAGATCGGCTGCACAAATGCCAACCTGCTGTAAGGTCCTGGTCCTGCGAGGTAAAACCGGTGCTTTCCGCAGGCCTGTCCTGCAGCCTCCAGATGCAGCTGGAAACACACGTGCATGGCTGGAGCTGGACCCTGGATCACAATGGCTGCGGAGGCGGGGCTGGGGGCGGAGCTACACCTCAGCTGCATCAAGGCCTCAGGGGATTGGTTCACCTAGGCCTGCAGGTGTGCCTGCCAGCACCACCTTCCTTCCTTCTTTCCTTCCCTCCCTTCTTCCTTTCTCCCTCCCAAATTACTTCCTATTTTTCTAGCCCTCCCTCTCTTTCTCATTCTCTCTTTCTGAAGCTAGGTGTCCTAGGAGAAGTTCTGAGGCGTTTGCTCCAGAGAACTCCCAGAGGCCTGTGAATGCTGGGGAAGTCATTTCGGGAGACAGAGTGCAAAGGTCTGGAAAGCCTCCAGAGGGGGCTTGTTGTGATTCCCTCAGGAGTAGGAAAGCCCACCAATTGCAGTAAAGTGAGTGAAGTCTTACTGGGATTAAATTGATCTCCAGCAGCGTTTTTAGAAACCTTTACTCCTAGAGATCAGGAGGCTCCTGAGAACAGGAGAGCAAATAACGTAATCTCATTAGTGTCATGTCATTAGAAAGAAATTACAGAAATTGGAAGATCTCAAAGGAAAGGCATTTTCAGGGGCGGGGCCGAAGGAGGAGGGGTGGGGCTTGAAGAGGGGTGGGGCCTAAGGCAGGTTCCCACAACCAGATTCTGCAGGAAGTTCCCCCACCCTCCCACCCCCTCAGTGTACCAGGCCAGGTCCTAGCACTGTCCCTCCATCCGTCTGACCCGCCCCGAACTCCTCAGCCCAGGTCTCCTCAGACCCAGGGCTGACGTGATCAGCAGGAACAGCGCATAGAGCTCACTAGACTGTGACCCTTCAAAGGCCCCAGTTCCTTTCCATCCCTAGGACAAGGTTTTGCTGATTGGCTGCTCCTGGAGATTCTGGCCAATGTGAGCCCAGGGTGGTTCCACATCATCAGTGACCGGGCAGAAGTCGTCCAGCGGGGTTGCAGATGCAGAAATGAAAGTCCAGGAGCTGGGACCCCCAAGTCTTGGCTTCCCCACAGGGACCCACCAAAAACAGGACAGGAAAGGAGAGCAGCTAGAGGACGCCCCGCCCCTCACTGAGGATTGACAGTTAACAGTCACCACGGGAGGAGGAGCTGCTGAGGCTCCGCCCCTCACTGTTGATTGACAAGAGTCAGTAGGGGAGGAGCATTGCCCTTGAGATATTTGCCACAGTCACAGGCTCTGGTGAGCAGTAGAGTTTTCATCACTGTCCACGCGCGAACAGCACAGGCCGAGGGAGGAGCGAACAAGGGGATATGGGATCCGAATCTTCATGTACTTGATTCTCATGGGAGGATGGGGAGGGCGTTGGGGACATTTCCATCCTCTTGTCACTAAGAAAAATGAAAAAAACAAACCTAAGTAGTCCACAAGATGATGGTCAGCTCTTAGGTTGACAGGACGATGAGTAGAGAATTCCATGTATGGCTGCAGAGATGGATTCCTGGTTAGCATGATTGTCTGCAGAGCCTAAGGACCCGAGTTCGATTCCCTGGTACCTAACACACCTCTTTCTATGCAATACCAGGGATAGAACCCATGGCTTCGTGATACTAGGCAAACACTTTGTCAACTGAGCTGTATCTCCAGCCCCAACAATTTTATTCTTTCATTTATTTGCTCATTCATTCATTCATTTTGCTGCGCTGGGTATGGAATCTAAGCCTTCATGTATGGTGTGCTAAGTA
>PVHP010025226.1:0-25748 GCA_004024765.1 Zapus hudsonius | reverse complement strand
AGGAGGAGGAGGAGGAGGAAAAGGAAGGAAGGAGGGGAGGGAAGGAGGAAAGGCAGACGGGCAGAGTTCTAGGTCAGCCTAGGCAGGAGTGAGACTTTACATTGAAAATCCCAAAAAATAAACAAAGGAAGGGAGAGAGTAGTACAAATTCTGTAAATGACAGAAGATTCTAGAAGCATGGAGAAAAAGATCAATAATAGATCAAGTTAAATCTTACAAGGAGAATCTCCTAGGCTGCAGAGTAAGACTCTAAACCAAAAAGAAAAAAAACTGCCTAACAGGCCAGTAGTGTCAGGAGCTCAAGGCCAGCCTGAGCTACCGAGAAAGACCCTGCCTCAAACACAAAAAGAGTACTCACTCCTCTAGCAAACACAAGGCCCTGGGTTCAGGCCCTGGAAATGAAGCTGGGGGGAGGGAGGTCTAATCAGTACCTACAATAGGAGAAAATGTAATGCACCGCTTTTGACTTTGAAGATTAGAAGGTAGAGTCTGTAAGGTCACTATAAAGGGTGAACATTTTCAAATGAAAGTCTGTCGCATAAGAAAAAGTAAATTGGGGCTGGAGAGATGGCTCAGTGGTTAAGGCACTTGTCTGCAAAGCCTAACAACTTGGGTTCGAGTCTCCAGTACCCACATAAAGCCAGATGCACTAGGTGGCGATGTGTCTGGAGTTCATTTGCAATGGCTAAAGGCCCTGGCACACCCATTCTCTGGGTCTCTCTCTTCTTAAGAGTTATTCTTGCAAATAAACTTAAAAAAGAAAAAGTAAATGGAGTGCTTCTGAATAACTAAGTTGATAACTGGCAAAATTTCACAGCTAAATCATCAGTATTTTAGTGACAGCAATTTCAGCCAGCTTTCTGTCAACTACCCACCACATATTACAGCAAAATAGATGCTGCTTTTCTTGTACATTTTTTTAAATATTTTAGTTATTCATTTTTCAAGCAGAGAGAGAGAGAGAAAGAAAGAAAGAGAGAGAGAGAGAGAGAGAGAGAGAGGGAGGGAGGGAGGGAGAGGGAGAGCACACCAGGGCCACAACCTTGTGGGTCTGGCTTATGTGGGTCCTGGGGAATTGAACCCAGGGCCTTAGGCACTGGAGGCAAGTGCCTTACCCGCTGAGCCATCTCTCCAGCCCCTCTTGTACATTTTTTATTTCTAGATCCAGGGAACTGGTGCCACCACTCCTCCCTTATGACCCTCCCCACTGTTAGGATAGCATATTTTAAGGGGTATTTCTAGCCAACTCTAATTAGCAGCCATAGAGTTAGGGTCTATTACTTACACCTACATGAACTCATTCATTCAATAAAAACAGATTCACTGAATGTCCACGAGGAGTGTGGTGGATGCAAGGTGATCCTAGCACACAAAGCATGCACTATTACAGCAAAGGTATGCAGGCAAGCAGATCATGGAAGTCACATTTGAGACCTGAAGGAACTAGGAAAGGTGGTTTCAGGCAAACAGCATGGCCCACATGGTACAGGAGTATAGCCTCCAGGAAGTAGGAGATAAACTGGGGCTAGACTAGACTTCAGACACATGCACCACACTTTGTAAATAAAACACTATTCTAACCCTGGTACCTCTTCACCCTAGACTTTTTTTGGGGGGGAGGGGAATTGAGGTAAAGTCTCACTCTAGCCCAGGCTGACCTGGAATTTACTATGTAGTCTCAGGCTGGCCTCGAACTCATGGCGATCCTCCTACCTTCTGCCTTCCAAGTGTTGGGAGACTTTTTTTGAGCCTCTACTGAAATTGAGTTTCCAGCCACTCTTTCTTAACACATCCTGCATTCTTCCTTAATTATACCCAGTCCTTATTTGTAATTTCTTTAAGCCTCAGCCACACATTCAAGTTTAGCACTTCTCAGGCACTGTGATCTCAGTGAATCAGAAGGCAGAGGGATCAGGAGCTTGACACCAGCCTAGCCTATAAGGCAACAGCTGGGCTCCTACAACCTAACCCCTGATCTTCCCCCAAGAGAAGCAGCTCTCCCCACAGTCATTTGCTTCAGTTAAAGACAACTCCAGAAATCAGGGAATCATCCTTAAGTTCTTTCTACTCTGCATGCAAGCCACCTAGAAATCCTATCATGGGGCTGAGTGAGGTAGCACACACCAGAGATAGGAGAAGCACCATGAGTTCAAGGCCACCCTGAGACTACATAGAGAATTCCAGGTCAGCCTGGGCTAGAGTGAGACCCTACTCAAACAAACCAATTCAGAATATACAACTTATTATTGAGGGAATAAAACAACTGCTAGTTACAGACTCAGTAATATCCCATAAATGTTTTAATCATCAAGTCAATTATCTCATGAAAATCATTTCTTAAACTCTTAATTCAAATGGATCTTGTGTTTTGTTGTTGCTGCTGCTGCTGCTGTTATTTTTGTTTTGAGACCAACTGCGTAGCAGAGGATGAGCTTGAATTCCTGATCCTGTCTCCACTTCCCAGGTGCTGGGACTACAGCTACAGGTGGGTACCACCAAGCTCACTTTGGATTTTGGTTTGGGGTTTTGTTTTTTCCATTTCTGTTTTATGAGACAGAACTTTTTGACCTAGAACTCCAGCTACTCAAGCTTTAGAACCCTGAGTGCTGGGACTGTAGGTGTGTATATCCACACCCATCTCATTTTGCTTTTTTCAGACAAGGTCTCACATTATAGCCCAGGCTAGCCTTAAATTCATCCTCCAGCCTCAGCCTCAGCATTTCTGGGATTACAGACCTTAATCACCATGCCCAGCTTAAACTGGATTTTTTTAAAAGCAAAGGGAACAAGTCACTGTAACATACGGAGAAGAGATGGCGTTAGCAGCTGACCACTGTCAATCATGATTCACCATCTAACTACACTGTGAGCTCAGAAGACAAGGGGCCTATTCTTTTTATTTTTTCTTAAGCATTCATAACAGTGCAAAACTTACAAGTCACAATTGTGTATTCAGAGAGCCAACTCTATAATGCATTTTGTTTTCCAAATTACATTGGTCTCATGTTAGTCCTCTAAAGAATTTTATGTAACAATTAACTACCCAAACAAAAAATTATTAATCTCAGGGTTAGGAAAATGGCTCAGTGATTAAAGGTGTTTGCTTGCAAAGCCTACCAGGTTGTGTTCAAGTCCCAAGCAACCCATGTAAACCAGATACAAAAGGTGGCACAAATGTCTGGTGTTCATTTGCAGTGGCAAGAGACCCCAAAGCACCCATGTATACACACACACACACACACACACACACACACACACACACACAACACACACACAACTAGAAGCCTTGTCATCAGCTTTCTCATTGCTTTGACAAATAACCCAACCAAAGGCAGCTGATGGGAGGAATGGGTTTATTTTGGCTTACACACTAGAGGGGAAGCTCCATGATGGTAGGGAAAACAAAGGCATGAACAGAAGGTGAACATCACCTCCTGGCCAACATCAGGTGGACAACAGCAACAGGAGTGTGTGCCAAACACTGACAAGGGGGAGCTGGCTATAACACCTATAAGCCCCCCCACCCACCCCAAACAATACAGCTCCAACAAGGTTCCAGTACCCAAACTGCCATCAGCTGGGGATGGAGCATTGCGATCACATATGGCTATGGAGAACATCAATCCATCACAAGCCTGCTCTTAATTCTCAGCTCTCTAACACTTGGTGCCTGGAAAGCGTGTGATCCCAATTTGCCTGTGATGACTCCAGCACTGTGCTCAAAGGTTCCTAACAGAAGATTGTATCTCAGCCTCCAACGATAAAACGGGCATACCTTCTTCCCTCTTACCAGGATAAGGGAGAATGAGTTTTAAAGCATAGCCTAGTTTTAGAACAGATTTCTCCTAAAGAGCACAAAGGGAGATCCTACCTTCATACCATTTAATCAATAGCTATTATTTGAGCAACTGTAGATGCTGACAATTAAACATAAAACCTTGCTTTCTTCCAGCAAAGACCAAACGGCAAATGAGCTTTAGTGCTCTGAGGAAGATAAATACGGACACAATCTGTTTCTTTTATAAAGCCTAAATAAACTTTCTTTAAGCCAACTCAATTCTTGTTACCTATCAGATTAGCCCTTATTTCTCACTGTGTTCTCATTTAAAAAAAAAACAAAAAAAAAAAACTTGGGGCTGAAGTGATGGCTCAGCAGTAAAGGCACTTGCAAACTGACAGCTTTGGTTCAATTCCCCAGTACCCACAAAAAGCCAGATGCACAAAGTGGCGTCTGCATCTGGAGTTTCTTGCAGTGGCTAGAGGCCCTGGTGAACCTATTCTCTGTCTCTGCTTGCAAATAAAGAAAGCATATATACATATATATATATATATATATGTATGTACATATGTATGTGTATGTATATATTAAAAAACAATAATTTAAAAAACAAACTCTCTCCTATGATTCTTGAATATTTTTGAAAAAAGATAAGGGACATATTTGCAATCAGAAGCCCACTGACTACTAACTTCAACTAATACCTGTGTTAAGATGGCTGTCAAGTTCTCAGAAGACTCGACAAGCATTAGGCATCATAAAAGCAGAATTCTGGTTTTCTTGGCTAGCTAGAATGTTATAACCTAGAACATTAAGCAATAGGGAAATACACTCTTCATAAGCTTATATCTTTGCAGGTTTCAAGTCAGTCTTGGATGTACATTACGTTCAAGCCAAAATTTGGGTTTTTCTTTTTTTTTTTTTTTTTTCCGAGGTAGGGTCTTGCTCTAGCCCAGGCTGACCTGGAATTCACTATGCAGTCTCAGGATGGCCTCAAACTTATGGCTATCCTATCTCAACCTCCTGAGTGCTGAGATTAGAGGCATATGCCACCACACCTGGCTTAAAAGCCAAAGCTGAACTTCTGAAGTGTAACTATCCTGTTTTCCCCCCATTAGTGTGTGAGGGCAGCTCTTACCACTACCATTCTCCCAGTTCTCCTAAGTGGTACAATAACCTAACTTGGCTCCTCTTTAGGGTTGTTTTTTGTTGATATGTTCATTTCTCACTCTAGCCCAGGCTGGCCTCAAACTCCTTTTTAGTTTTTTTTTTTTTTTTTTTTTTTTCCTTTTTAGTTTTTAATGACTGTTCACTGGAGTACATACCACCTGGTCTCTGCCTCCAAAATCAAGTTACAGATTGGACTGTTGCCAAGGGAAACTTATAGAACACCACCTCCTCCTCCTAACTACTTGGTTTTGTATCTCCAATGTTTGCTCAGATTCTCTTTTCCTCTCCCACACGAGCAAGTAAATACCCTGCACACTGGTAAAATTCAATGTGTTATAACATGGAATTGACATTTTAAAAGTCTATTACACCTCAAAAAACAAACAAAAAAAGGCCTATTACAATGAGAACTAAAAGCATTTTCACAAAAAAACAAACTGATTCATCTATAAAACTGGAAATATCAATTTTATTTAAAAAAACAAGGGAGGGGGAGGGGGGAAGTGGGGAATTCGGGATAACAACGCATGGTTTGCCCACTAAATAATGTAACTCGGGCTGGAGAGATGGCTCAGGGGTTAAGGCACTTGCCTCCAGTGCCTAAGGCCCCGAGTTCAATTCCCCAGGATCCACATAGGCCAGACCCAAAGGGTGGTGGCCCTGGTGCTCTCTCTGCCTCTGTCTCTCTATCTCTCTGCTTGAAAATGAATAAATAAAATATTAACAAAAAAAATAATGTAACTCATTATGGATAATAAATATACAAAAAAAAAAAACACAACACTTCTAGCAAAGAGTTACACACTGTATTTGAGTTTCAAGAGGATGTGAAAAAAGGGCTAATTGCTATTCTTTCCACTGACCACTGAGGGACAAGAGCAGGATTGATGCTCCTGAGAAACTCAAACCAATGCTCTGAATATTGGTGTGTTAAATCATAATTGATTTGTAATCATGATGTCATTTTCCTTCAGGAATTCTCTCCACTGTCTTTTTTCTTCATCTGTTTTTCTCTTTCCATGCTCTGTAAGAGTGCCTTTAAGAGGAGCAAACCCACCCTCTCTTTCTCCCCTCCCTGATTTTAACTCATCCCTTAATCATACTTCCCACCCGGCCTAACTCATTTCCCTTCTATAGACTCACCGCTTCCCTATTTGGAGGTGGGTAGCAGAGGCTGCACTGCTCTGGGGAAGCCGGAAGTGGGAAGTCTTGCTCACCATCCCTTTACTGACCCAGGCACCCCTGAGCACCTTTCCAAACCAGCTGCCTGTTAGTGCCAGCCAGCCCCGCCCTTCCTCAGTGCTCTTTCCTCTACTGTTCGAGTGAGGTTTCTCCTGGGTTCCGTCCTCTCTGCTCACTGCAGCCATCTCTTCCCCATTCTGACCCTCTTCCAGAAATTTTATATTCAACCAAAATCACCTTGGCCTTTGCCAAAAGTAGCACTGTTAGGTTTTCAGAAACAGCTCAAGCCAAAAGCAAGAAGGACGCATTTCACATTCATCTCCATCCCCTGAACGTCTCCTCCTGAAACCTCAGATGAACTGCAAACCAATTCCACACAAGGTACTGTTTTCTAAATCCTGGGTTAGTTCTTGTTCCGTTTTTCCAATCAAGTTCTCAGCAGCACTTTCCACAGAAAGCTTACTTCAATTTTTCTGTGGGAAATGTTGAAGTCTGCCCTTGCAACTCACACTTCCCACGGGCAGTGGGATCCACGAAGACAATGAGCAGACAGCAAGCCAAAGCCTAGAAGGAACACTGAGGAAAACAAGCCAGGCTGTGGAAATGAACCTGTTAGGTTGTGGGTCTCCTGCTCGGCTTTACTGCACATTACAGGGCTTCCTCATTCCCTCCAAGGTATGCATCTTCTCCCTGCATGGGGAGTTTCCAAAATCATGTTTGCACTCACCCCTTCTTGGCTACTTTCAACGTTACTTTTTCAAGTTTAACGGTCCTTCCATCTTTACCAACATCCCCTACTCCAATTTAACATATGTACATTTGACTCTATAAACAGGTACCATCTTGTTGGAGCTACTGGATTCCATCCTGGGGCCTTTAGCATATTAGGCAAGAAAGCTAACACTGAGTTACAACCCCAGCCCTTTTTAAAAATTTTTATTTTTCACTATATAGCAGGCTGGCCTTGAACTTACAATGCTCTTGTCTCAGCCTCCAGAGTACCTGGGATTATAGCTCTGCACGACGAGGAGCACCATATTGTTTTCCTTCTAATAAAACTTATAAATGTAAATACAATTATTTCATCTTCCAAAGTTGATGCCAGGAAATTCTTTTAAGTTCCAGCTAATCAGAATGGAAAGTGACAGGAGGACCACCTCACCCAACCCCTTCTTGAACACCTTGCTGGTATGAATGGACGATTTTAACACCCAGACTCCCACCACTGATTACTTCTTTTAGAATGAGGATTCCTAACCTTTGGGTTAGGACTCCCCAGGAAAAAAAAGACTCCTCTAGAATACTGTGTATGTGACTTAAAGAGAAAAATCCAATCTCTTTTACTTTTCTCATTCTGTGGTTCATGAGTTAACCTTTACCTGAACAGAAATCTTGGTTCCCAAATTATGGATATAGTCAGAGAGAAATTTTGATGGAAAATACGACAGATACATGACAAGCACTAAATATGGAGAAAACAAGAGGTGGGCAGATAACAATCACATGCCTTTTCAAGGCTGAAGAAAAGTAGGGCAAAGGACAAAGGTTCATGACTCAGAACATCAGGATCTAGGAAAATGCTTTTCCAAACTGGGTGTGCTGATACATGCCTGTAATCCCAGCACTTAGAAGGCTGAGGCAAGAGGGTTCCTTTCAAGTCAGAGGCCAGATTGACCATCTAGTGTGTCCAAGGCAAGCTGGAATATGTACAGAAACCATGTCCCAGAAAATAAATAATACAATGGTTTACAATTCCAATATATAAACACATATACTAACACCAAAACGCTCTTGAAAGGAGGTGGAAGAAGCTATCTCCATTTGAACACTGGATACCTCTAGAGTCAGAAGACTCTAGACCCTACCCTCAAGGAACTTAACATCTAATAAGGGACCTGCTATAAACATTTATATAAGAACAAACATGATACACTGCTAGCATTTATTTGTTTTAACTGTCACCCTTCTATGATTGCATACTCCATATATTAACTATTTTTTTCCCAGAAGATTATCTTATTAAGATCCCAACTGAGCTGGGCGTGGTGGCACACACCTTTAATCCCAGCACTCGGGAGGCAGAGGTAGGAGGATCACCGTGAGTTCAAGGCCACCCTGAGACTACATAGTGAATTCCAGGTCAGCCTGGACTAGAGTGAGACCCTACCTCAAAAAACCAAAAAAAAAAAAAAAAAAAAAAAAAAGATCCCAACTGTTCAAATGTGACCCAGAGAGGTTTAAGTAATGTGTCTTGGGAAAACAAAGAGTAAGTGGACAAACAGGAATAGAAACCAGGTCAACAGGGCTGGGGAGATGGCTTCAGTGCTTAAAGCCTGCCAGCCCGGGGTTCAATTCCCCAGTACTCACGTAAAGCCAGATACACAAAGTCATCCATGCATCTAGAGATCATTTGCAAGGGAAAGAGACTCTAGCATGCCCATTCTCTTTCTCCTCACAAATAAATAAAAATAAAGTGAATAAAAGGGCTTAAGATATACCTCAGTCAAAGCATGCAGGAGACCCCTGGGTTTGACAGTCCACAGCCAGACAACTCCAAAAATAATACTCAAAGGACAGAAATGTAGCTGTGGGTCTACTCACACTACATGAGAAGGTCCTAGTCTATTTCTCTTAAATAAAGTACTGAGGCCTAGACAGGTAGAGTCAATACCCCATTACACCCTTCACCATCAAATTTCTAATGTCCAGTCACTGCCTTTAATCCCTGCACTAGGAGACAGAGGTAGGAGGATCACTGAAGAGTTCAAGTCTAGCCTGGGACTACATAGTAAATTCCAGGTCAGCCTGGGCTACATTGAAAAACCAAATAAAATAAAATTCTAATTTCAAAAGCTAGAGAGTGCTTGCGTAACATGCCTGAACCAAAGGTTCAAAACCTAGCCCAGGGGGAAAAAAGAATCTCATTTCTAAATACTCTGTACTTCACTTATAAATAGTAATTTGCTTCAACAAAGTCCAATACTCCTAGGCCGCAGACATTCAATAATTTGGAGTAGGGGGGTTGTTGTTTGGTTTTTCGAAGTAGGGTCTCACTCTAGCCCAGGCTGACCTGGAATTCACTATGTAGTCTCAGGCTGGCCTCGAACTCACAGTGATCCTCTTACTTCTGCCTCCTGAGTGCTGGGATTAAAGGCGTGCACCACCAAACCTGGTTGATACAATAAATTCTGAGTATTCAGCAGGGGTGTGGTGACTCACACCTTTAATCCCAGCACTTGGGAGACAGAGGCAGGAGGAGCGCCATAATTCCAGGTCAGCCTGGGCTAGAGTGAAACCCTACGTTAAAAAAAAAAAAATTCTGAGTATTCTTTTCTTCTATTAAAAAAAAATTGTTTTGGGGCAGGGGACATGGCACAGTAGGTTTAAGCCTTACTGCTTATACATGAGGACCTCTCAGGTCAGAGATACTCCCCTGAAAAATCTATGACCACATAGGTCTATAACCCCAGTAGAAGGAGGGGGCAGAGACCAGAGAATCCCTGAGGCTTGCTGATGTCAGGACTGCAGCTTCAGGCTGAGGCAGACCTGCCTCAAGGAAAGAAACCCATGAGCCAGGCGTGGTAGCGCACGCCTTTAATCCCAGCACTGGGGAGGCAGAGGTAGGAGGATCGCCATGAGTTCAAGGCCACCCTGAGACTACACAGTGAATTTCAGGTCAGCCTGAGCTAGAGACCCTACCTCAAAAAAACAAAAAAAAAAAAAAAAAAGAAACCCATGGATAGCTATCTGTGGATGTACCATCAATAAGAGGGTACCACACCTTCTCCTCAGGCCTCCACATACCCACTCATGGGCACAGCATATGCATACACCACACATCATACAGACTACCACATACACACGCACACATGCAAAAACAGTTTTCAACTGGGCGTGGTGGCTCATGCCTACAATCCTAGCACTGGGGAGACTGAGGTAGGAGGATCACCATGATTTTGAAGCCAGACTGGGCTCTTGTCAGCCTGGACTAGAGTGAAATCCTACCTCAAAAAAAATTTTTTTAAAAGAAAGGTGAGGGAAAAGGAGAGGGAGAAGACAGTTAAAGCCAGCCTGTGAGACCCTGTATAAAAAGTAAACCGAGCCGGGCGTGGTGGCGCACACTTTTAATCCCAGCACTCGGGAGGCAGAGGTAGGAGGATCACCGTAAGTTCAAGGCCACCCTGAGACTACTGAGTGAATTCCAGGTCAGCCTGGACTGAGACCCTACCTTGAAAAAAATAAACTAAAATATGGGGCTGGAGAGACCACTGAGCAGTTAAAAGTGCTTGCTTGAAATCCTGATGGCCTGGGTTCGATTCCCCAGTACCCACATGAAGCCAGATGCACAAAATGGTACATGCATCTAGAGTTCCTTTGCAGGGGCAAGAAACACACCCATATTCCCTCCTCTCTCTCCTGGCAAGTGAGTAACAAAATAATTTTTTTTTTTTGGTTTTTCGAGGTAGGGTCTCGCTTCTAGCCCAGGCTGACCTGAAATTCACTCTGTAGTCTCAGGCTGGCCTCGAACTCACAGCGATCCTCCCACCACGCAGGGCTACAAAATAAATTTTAAAAACTAAAATAAATAAGTTTTCTGTTATAAAGTCAAGATACTTCTTGGCAGAATAATTAACACTGATTAGCACCACCCCTCAAAATGACAGTAGCCTCTGCCTTCATTGCTTTCAAAATAACTATTTACAAGGGTATTTCCGCCATTTGCATTTTCCACACATAGGTCTGAGGAGAAATCAAAAATACTCTTTACTACATTTTACCTGTCATTTTTCCCCTTTTCAAACTAACCTGGTCTACATCTACAATGTGGACTGTTGAATCCCAGGAGAAGAAAAAAATTTACTTCTCATTTCACAAATGAAAAAAGACTTGGAGAGGGAAAGCAAATGCCGGAAAAGCCCAGCCAATGAGCGCAGGGCTCATGACTGGATCCTGCCTCACTTCTTCCAAGTCTGTGAGACAGACCTCGCTGGGGAAAAGAGGGAAGGGGCAGCAAGTGACTCAGCTTTGGAAAACAAGCGGGCACCACACCCTTTCTCCTAAGGGAAGCAGGCATCAGACACAGAGCATGTCCTCTCTAACTGCGTGCTTGGAAGCGTGGCTAGGAATCAGATGCAGGGCCTTGCCTATGCAGAGCAACTAACTGTTCTATCGCTGAGCTACATCTCTGGCCCCCTTTCTGTTTTGGGTATTTTTGTTTTTTGATTTTTTTTGTGGGGGGGGGTGTTTGTTTTGGCTTTGGTTTTTCAAGGTAGGGTCTCGCTCTAGCCCAGGATAATCTATATATAATTCACTATATAGTCTCAGGATGGCCTCGAACTCACAGCAATCCTCCTACCTGTCTTCCTTTCCAGTGATGGAATTAAAAGGCATATGCCACCACACACAGCAGTTTTTTATAATTTTGAGACAGAGAAAGAAAAGAGGCGGGCAGATAGGGTATGAGCACACCAAGGACTTCCTGTCACTGTAAACTCCAGATTCATGTGCCACTTTATGCATCTAGCTTCACCTAGGTGCTGGAGAGTAGTAGAAGCCAGGCCATCAGGCTTCGCAAACAAGTGCCTTTAACTGCTGGGCCATTTCTCCAACCCCATAACACCCCTCACCACCAAATTTCTAATTCTGAGCCATGGCCTTTAATCCCAGTACTCTGGAGGCAGAGGTAGGAGGATTGCCCTGAGTTCAAGGCCACCCTGAGACTACAAAGTAAATTCCAGGTCAGTCTGGGCTAGAGGAGGACACTACCTGAGGTGGGAGGGGGGTGTGGAAGAAACCTTCAAGTTGAGGATGGAAGTGCACACCTTTAATCCCAACATTCAAGAGGCTGAGGTAGGAGGATCACAGTGATTTTTGAGGGCAGCCTGGAGCTATGGAATGAGTTCCAGGTCAACCTGAGTTAAAGACCTTGTCTTGAAAAAGAAAAATAAAAGGGGGGGGGGCGGAGAGCTGGTTTAGTGGTTAAGACCTTTACCTGCAAAGCTGGAGTTCAATTCCCTAGTACCCACTTAAAGCCAGATGCACAAGGTGGCCCATGTGTCTGGAGCTCATTTGCAGTGGATGAAGGCCCTGGCACACCCATTCTGTCTCAAATAAACAAATAAATAAATAAATGTTTTCTGTTTTTTTTTTAAGGGGGGGGTGGAGAGATTCCTCAGCAGTTAAGGTGTTTGCCTGCAAAGCCTAAAGACCTGGGTTTAGGCTGGGCGTGGTGGTGCACATCTTTAATCCCAGCACTCCGGAGGCAGAGGTAGGAGGACTGCCTTGAGTTCAAGGCCACCCTGAGACTACATAGTGAATTCCAGGTCAGCCTGGACTAGAGGGAGACCCTACCTCAAAAAACCAAAAAAAATAATAAACAAGGTCTGGGTTTGATTCCCCAGTGCCCATGTAAAGCCAGATGCCCAAAGTGGCACATGTGTCTGGAGTTTATTTGCAATGGCTAGAAGCCCTGGCACACCCATATTCTCTCTTCTCTCCTCTCTCTCTCTCCTCTTTCTCAAATAAACTAAAAAAAATTTAAAGGGGGGATGGAGAGATTGCTCAGTGGTTAAGGTGTTTGTCTGAAAAGCCTAAGGACCTGGGTTCGAATCCCCAGTGCCCAAGTGAAGCCAGATGCACAAGATGATTCATAATTCTGGAGTTCATTTGCAGAGGCTGGAGGCCATGGGTGCCAACACACACTCTTTCTCGCCTTCTTGCCCTCTCTCTCATATTTTTAAAAGACAAAAAAAAAAAAAACACCCTTCAATGTTTTCTGGTCTTTAAAAAAACCAAGAGCAGTAAGAAGAGGTCTAGATTGCTAACCTTTCTCTACACTACCGATCTCTAAAATGAGCTTGGCTCCTTAGGTGGCTGAGAGAATCTCAGAGATTTTAAAGAAGTTTCAGTACCAGTCAGTAGCAGAACCCCGATATCTATAAACTGTCTCCTTGGCTAACCGCTAAAATGGGGGGAAAGGGGGCGGCAGGGACAGTCTGCCTCTTAGGAAGGTAGTTCCAAGATGGAAACGCTGGAAGGGGGTGAAGGCACTCTTTCTCCCATCAACTTTTCTTTGCAAACAAAAGGACGCACACACACAATCTTTCCCCAGGCGGCAGCCAAAAGGTTGCATCATGCGAAACACCCTGAGCTGGAGAAACCAGAAAACCAGATGGTGGCAAAAACCCACGACAGGACAGCGCAAGGTAGGAATCTGGGTCTTCCCCAGGGGCTCCGGGGCATCTGTCCTGTTCAGGGTTTTCTCGCCCGCACCCCAAACTTATGTGACTTTTGCTTTTCCTTTTGTTTTTCTTGAGGCACATTTGTAGTCTGGTACTCATGATTTAGCCTAGGCTGGTCTCGAACCCGAGGCAATCAATCCTCCTGCCTCAGCCTCTTAAGTGCTAGAAGCCACCACTGGGGGGGTGGACGGCGGAGACAGAGCCCTCCTGGACCTCAGGCTAGCCCAAGCCTAGCCTGGAGCCCCCGGCCCTTCACGGGATTTCACGGGGGATTTCACGGGCGTGGCCACCGAGCCCGACCCGACGGCCGGCTTTTCTCTCAAATGGCACTTTGGAAAATCCAAGTTTCCGTTCGGCACCCGCGGCGGGGCCGAAGCGATCCCGTCAGTTCATGAATCATCTGACCGCTGGCTAGAGGCCGGGCTGGGGCGGGGGCGGCGGGTGACAGGTCCCACGCGGCGGCGGCGGCGGCGCCGGGACCCCGCCCGTTCTGGGACTTTCTGCGGCCGCGTCCCCGCCCGGTCCCCCGTGAGGCGGGAAGGCGCGGGTGGCCGGGAGACAATGGGGTCGGGGACGCGGGGAGGAGCGGCGCCGCGCGGGGGCGCTCCGGGCTCTGGGTCCCCGCGGCCGGGCGGTCGGGGCGGCGGGACCGGACCGGACGGGACGAGACGGGACGGGACGGCGGGCGCTCACCTTGACGAAGAGCTCGATGAGGGGCTCTTTGTCCTCCTCCTTCAGCCCGTTCAGTGGCATCGACAACGCCATGGCCGGCTCGGAGGAGCTCCACGAACGCACGAACGAGCGAGCGAGCGAGCGGCGCGGCTTCGGCTCCCCGGGGTCGCTCCGAGCTGCGGGCTCCCGCCGCCTGGCGCTCGCTGGGCAGTCCCGGCGTCAAGCTGGCCGCGGCCTCCGAGGACCGTCCACACCGCCCCACTCCCCGCGCGCGACTCTCCTGTGGCCGCAGCTGAAGCGACTTCAAACCGCCGGGGCGGGGCGGGGCTTATGGTGGGCGTGGTCACGGGCCGGGCGCCTCGGGACTCTCCATGGGAGGTGGGAGGAGCGAGTCGAGGGGGCGTGGTCTCTGGTTTAGGTGGGGAGGTGGAAGAACCACTCCGGAGCCTGGAAGCTGCTGGGGGGCGTGGCCTAAGCTCCGTGCGGACGGGGAGAGGCGGTCCTATGTGCAGGCGGTGGGCGTGTCTCGGAGCTACGCCCCTCCGAGGGCGGGAGGGAAATTCCCCCGGGAGCGGAGCCGGAGCCTGACACCGCCTCCCTCCGCGGCGCAGGCTCGTCCTCCGCAGCTGCCGCCCGCTGGTGGAGAGCCAGGTGACCTCATGCCTCCGCCCGCCGAGGGAGGCGAGGAGGCGCCGGGGCTACGTTCCCCGTTCCCGCCCGCCGCAGCCACCGCCCCACTGCTCCAGGAAAACGTGTACGAAAGTTTGCATCCCTTTAGAAGTACCTTTTTCTTCGTTCTTCTAGGTTAGAAGTCCGCACGTTCGGAAGTATTTAGGAGGCTCCCCTGGGTTCCAGGCTCGGAGCCCTAACCCGAAGAAAGGGATCCCTCAGAGCTTCCCGGAACCCTGAATCTGGAACCGCACCTCCAGCGCCAGAAGGTTGCTCGACTCCCTAGCCGCTATCCATCCACACCACCCCACCCTCAGCTTCTTTATCTGATTCTCTGACTCTGAGAAAGAAGTCACACGTCAGCACCCCGGGGCAGTTGCTCTTAAACTGGACAAACTGTAGTGAGCCTTGAGGGCAGGGGCCACTGTGCTTTAAACCAGGCAAGTGGGCTGTGTCTGGGGTAAATGTCACCTCCTCTAGAAGCTTAATTGCAATCAGACTTTCCCTAATTTTTGACACTCACATACTCTTCACTTCCCTGGTTAGGTGGATGAATAAGTCGATTAGAAGTGCCAGCAGGAGCCGGGCGTGGTGGCTCACGCCTTTAATCCCAGCACTCGGGAGGCAGAGGTAGGAGGATTGCCGTGAGTTCAAGGCCAACCTGAGACTACAGAGTGAATTCCAGGTCAGCCTGGGCTAGAGCGAGACCCTACCTCGAAAAACCAAAAAAAAAAAAAAAAAAAAAAAAGTGCCAGCAGGGCGTGGTGGCACACGCCTTTAGTCCCAGCACTCAGGAGGCAGAACTAGGAGGATCACCATGAATTCAAGGCCACCCTAAGACTACATTGTGAATTCCAGGTCAGCCTGGGCTAGAGTGAGACCCTACCTCGAAAAACCAAAAAATAAAAAATAAAAAGAGTTCAAGGTCCTCAGCTGCAGTAGTGATTTCAAAGCCAGCCTGGGATGCATGAAACCCTGTTTTAAAGTTTTTTTTTAATATTCTATTTACTTGGGGAATTGGGGATAACAACTCATTGTTTGCCCACTAAATGTTGTAACTCATTATGGACAATAAATTAAAAAAATAAAAAATAAAAAAAATATTCTATTTACTTATCTATTTGAGGAGAGTGAGAGAGAAAGAGGCAGACAGGGGGAAGGCACACCAGGGCCTTCAGCCGCTGCAAATGAACTCCAGACACGTGTGCCCCTGGTGCATCTAGCTTGGCTTGGGTACTGGGGAATAGAACTCTTGGGTCCTTCTGTGAGGTTGAGACCACCTTGAGTCTACAGTGTGAATTCCAGGTCAGCCTGAGTGAGAGTGAGACCCTACCTCAAAAAACAAAAAATTTAAAATGCATATATCTATTTAAGAAATAAAAATAAGCTGGGCGTGGTAGTGCACGCCTTTAATCCCAGCACTCAGGAGGCAGAGGTAGGAGGATCACCATGAGTTCAAGGCCACCCTGAGACTACATAGTGAATTCCAGGTCAGCCTGGGCCAGAGTGAGAAAAACCTCGAAAAACCAAAAAAAAAAAAAAAAGAAATAAAAATAAGCCCTAATCTTCAATCTCATTAGCTAGAAAAGACAGCAACTATCCTGTATCCTTAGTGATGGCTGTTATCTGCATGGGGCCTTCTGTTGTCCCTGTTCACCCATGCAGCCTATGATGGCATTATATTCAACTCCCCAGATGATTAGTTTGTGAAAAAGAAATGCCAAGAGGCCACCCTTTAGATCAAAATTTGAACCGAAAGCAAACTGAAGTGACAGCCAGACTCTGAACTGATCTGGTGTTAATTTTTCATGGAATCCTCACAGGTTTGAAGTTTGCCCCACACACATCCTAAGCCCTGTCAGTGCAAAGCAGATTCAAGCCTCAAGGAGGAGCCCAGGCTGGCCTTGAGGCTGGGACAAATCTAGGGCTTCTCACTCCCATGTCACATTCCAGGCTGTATCCAGAGCAGTTTGGGTCCTTTATCAGCCCCCGTGACTGCTGGGGCCCTGCACTAGCTCTACCCAATATGAAGATGGCCTCCAGGACTCGAGAAATGGCTCAGTAGGTAATGTGTTTTCCCCACAAGTGTGAGACCTGAGTTCAGATCCTTAAAACCCATAGAAAAACTGCACACCTGCCGGACATGATGGCATGTACCTTTAATTTCAGCCCTCTGGAGACAGTGAGAGGTGGATCACTGTGAGTTTGAAGCCAGCCTGAGACTACAGAGTGAGTTCCAGATCAGCTGGGCTAGAGCCAGACTCTACCTCAAAAAAAAAAAAAAAAAAGCTGTACCCCTATAATCTCAGCACTGGGGAGGCCAAGACAAGGGGATCCCTAGGACTTGTTGATTAGCTAATCTAGCTGAGTTGGTGAGCTCTACATTCAGGATGAGACCATGACGTTGCCTATGGCCACCACATATACATGAACCCACACACAAATATACCCATGCATACTACACACACAGGCAAATACCACAGGAGAAAGAGAAGGAGTCAGAGGCTGAGAAGAAGATAGAGAGAGAAAAGGAGACTGAGAAGAAAGAGCAGCAGACCCAGATTCTTTTTTTTTTTAATTGTTTTATTTATTTATTTATTTATTTGAAAGAGAAAAAGAGAATGGGCGCACCAGGGCCTCCAGCCACTGCAAATGAACTCCAGACGTATGCGCCCTCTTGTGCATCTGGCTTTATATGGGCACTTGGGAATTGAACTAGGGTCCTTCTGCATCTCGGGCAAACGCCTTAACCACTAAGCCATTTTTTCAGCCCCCAGATTCTTTATGTGTGGGTTTCAGCAACTAAATGCAGATCTTAGCTAGGAAGAAGCCAGCAGCATTCCCCTCCACTGCGCCCCAATGCAGTGCGATCCCTAGAGTAGTCCCCAAGACTGCCAATACCCACCAGAAAACCCAGAAACTCTGACCCAGAGCCTATGCTTAGGAATCTGTTCAGGGTCAATCTTAGGTTTCCCAATTTCCACCCTTGGGCTCAGACGGCCTGGGGAGCCAGCACAGATCTGCGGGGAGGAGGAGGAAGAGGAAGAGGAGGAAGAAAACTTTTCTGCAGGGAGGCTCTTTAGTACTTTGCGTTCAAGTTGCCTTCCAAGTTTGAAACTGACATCTATTTTAGACCATGTTCATGTTTGTTTTTACAACACAGAAATCTTGAAGATGGGTGGAGGTGTGTTCTCCTCCACACACACCCCTCTGACCTCATCTTCCACTGCTCTCCCCTGTGGGACCCACCCCAGCCACACCTGCCTCCTTACTAGTCCTTGGGTAGATCAAAACACAGTTGCCTCAGGGCCTTTGCACTTGTTCTGATCCTATTCTGGGCCATTCTCCCACAACTCTCACTCCCTCACCAGCTTCAGGTCTTTGCTCAAATACCACGTTCTCAAAGATCTGGCCAGACATTCCCTTACGTAACACTGTGAGCTGCCAGGGCTTCCTTTCTAGAACACTTACATCCTTGTGCCATCTGTGCGTGTGCTGGGATTAAAGGCGTGCACCAGCTAAATCACTAATTTGTATGTGTGTGTGTAAGTGTGTAAGTGTGGGTATGCATGTGGAGGTCAGAGGACAACCTGTGGGTCAGTCCTCTGCCTGAACACCTCATTGAGGCAGGGATTCTGGGACATTCTCCCGTCTCCATCTTCCTGTCAGCATCAGCATGAAGCATTACAGAAGCCATGCTTTAGGTTTTTATGTGGGATCTGAGTGGTGAAAGCCATCTCTTCAGCCTCCCCTCCCCCCCCGCCACTTTTTTTAAGTGAAGTCTCACTATATCCCAGAATAACCTGAAACTCATTCTATATCCCAGGCTGGCCTCAAACTCACAATGAACCTTAGCCTCCCAAATGCTAGGATGAAATGCCCTACTCTTGTTAGGGTTTGCTTTATGGCTATTTTCCTTGCTCATAGAAAGAACACTTCATCAATAAGAATGTATGGACCAGGTGTGGAAGTACAGGCCTTTCTCAGGAGGCAGAAGTAGGAGGATTGCTGTGGGTTTGAGGCTACCCTGAGACTACATAGTGAGTTACAGGTTACATAGTAAGTTCCACGTCAACCTGGCTGGAGCAAAACCCTACCTTGAAAAACAAAAAAAAAAAAAAAAGTGGAGGAGGGGGAGGGGGAGAAGAAGGTATGGAATGAATAAGTAGGTCTTGTTAACTTTCCTGGGGAGATGTAATAGAAACACCTATCCACCCCAAATAGAGAGGAGAAGGGACAGAAAAAAAGATTCCATTGAGTCTAGCTTGGTGAATTAATGAGTTTGTTGGGATTACTTATGGGTGACTCATGGGCAGAGCTATACCACCAAAAGTCCCACCCCGGCCAGTTTTCTACCTCATGTATGTATTTCTAAGATTACAGAGCTGGGGCAGGAGGGAGTGGTGATTGGAATCTCAGGGAGGGTCAGAGGAGTGTCTTGTGACCCTTCTCCTTCTCCAAAAGGGAGTATGACAGTCCCATTACTATGGACCAGCTATCTGCAGACCAGGTCTGTTGACTTCATTGCCATGGCTACAGGTCAAGGTCTCCTGTGGTTCACCACAGCCATTCTACTCCATAATGGAGGAAGCAGCAGGTGGCTTTTGTTTGTTTTTTATTTTGTTTAACTTTCTAAAAATTTATTTGTGAGTAATGCTGGGAGTGGTGGCACAAGCCTTTAATCCCAGCACTCAGGAGGCAGAGGTAGGAGGATCTCTGTGAGTTCCAGGCCAACCTGAGACTACAGAGCAAATTCCAGGTCAGCCTGGGCTAGAGCAAGAAAAACACAACCAAAATTTATTTGTGAGTAGAGAGAAAGAGAGAGCATATGCGTATGCCAGGGCCACTTGTGCATCTGGCTTTGCTTAGGTACTAGGAAATCAAACCCAGGCCAGCAGTTACAAGCAAGGGGTTTTAACCTCTTAGCAACCTCCCCAGCCATTTTTGTTTGTTTATTTGTTTATTTCATTGAGGCAGGGTCTTGCTCTAACCCAGGCTGACCTGGAACTCACTCTGTTGCCTCAGGCTGGCCTCCAATTCAACAAGATCCTCCTACCTCTGCCTCCTGAGTGCTGGGATCTAAGGCATGCACCATCACAAACCAGTAGCTTCTGTGTCTTCAGGATGATAGCCTCAAGCCTGGTAGAGTGGTTTATATCTGTGATCCCCAGCACACAGTGGGCTGAGGCAGGAAGATTGTTGTAAATTCAAAGCCAACCTGGCATACAAAGTCAATACTAGGTCTGCCACAGCTTCATAGCATATCTCAAAAAGTGGGGAGAAGCCTGGCATGGTGGTGCATGCCTTTAATCCCAGCACTCAGGAGGCAGAGGTAGGAGGATCACCAGGAGTTCAAGGCCACCCTGAGACTACAGAGTGAATTCCAGGTCAGCCTGGGCTAGAGTGAGACCCTACCTCGAAAAACCAAAAAAAAAAAAAAAAAAAAAAAA
Organism: Zapus hudsonius; assembly: GCA_004024765.1. Taxonomy (NCBI): domain Eukaryota; kingdom Metazoa; phylum Chordata; class Mammalia; order Rodentia; family Dipodidae; genus Zapus; species Zapus hudsonius. Next base: position 5,586 of record PVHP010025226.1, on the reverse strand, counting down.
GAGGAGGTAGGAAGGATTCTGTTGTTTCTGTTCCTCTAGAGAACCCTGAATAATATACCTACCTAGCATGCATGAAGCCCTGGGTTTGATCCCCAGTACAACATAAACAGACTGGTGGTGCACACCTATAATTCCAGTACTCAGGAGATGGAGGCAGGAGAATCAGGTGTTGAAGGCCATTCTTAGCTACATAGTGAGTTGGAGGCCAGTCTGAGCTTAATGAGACACTGTCTCAAAAATATTTAACAAATAAGCCGGGTGTGATGGCACACGCCTTTAATCCCAGCACTCGGGAGGCAGAGGTAGGAGGATCGCCGTGAGTTCAAGGCCACCCTGAGACTACAGAGTGAATTCCAGGTCAGCCTGGACTAGAGCGAGACCCTACCTCAAAACCCAAAAAAATAAATTTAAAAATGAAAAAACAAACACGCTCCCATCTGCTTAAGTTTGATATGGCCATTTCTCTACTGGTTCCTATCACATAATACGTGCTCAAGTAATCTTTGCTGATACTAGTCAAGTCAGTTATGGAGCAGTCCTGATATGGAAAATTTCAACTTGGCTTTCTATTGCCACTGTGTCATTGCAATGGGAATTAGAGCCTATAAAATCTTGCCAATTGTGACTGAGCCATAAGTTTAGCTGAAGTTTAACCTTAGTGCAGTGTTTATACAGAGACCGTCCTCCGCAGCTTCCCTGTAGATGTCACTCAGCAAGCTCAAGACACGTTTCAGCTCAGATTGTCCTGGCGCTAGTGGACCCAAGGATTGAGATGCTCTTCCTAGCCACCCATCCCAGTATCTGGACATCCTGGTGGTGGAGGTGGAGAGACCATCCAGGTGTTATGTATGTGTGCAGTAGAGAAAACAGGGTCAGACAAATTAAGGCACAGCTGGTAAATGGTAGTGTCTATCACCTAAGTCTCTTTGTCCTCAGTGCCATTCCCTGGCCAACCATCTGTTCAGAATGCTGACTTTGTAGAGTTCTCAGGAGCATTAGAAAAGCCAGAGCTGAGCCTGGCATGGTGGAGCACGCCTTTAATCCCAGCACTCCTGAGGCAGAGGTGGGAGGATCACCACGAGTTTGAGGCCACCCTGAGACTACATAGTGAATTCCAGGTCAGCCTGAGCTAGAGTGAGACCCTGCCTCGAAAAAGAAATTATGTATTTATTATTTATTTGTAAGGAGAATGAAAATGGACAGACCAGGACCTCTTGCCACTGCAAACAAACTCCAAACTTTGTACTTTGTACATCTGGCTTTACATAGGTATTTGGGGAATTAAACCTGGGCCATAATGCTTTGCAAACAAGTGCCTTTAATCACTGAGCCATGTCCCTAGCCCATATTGGGTCTTTTTCTAAATAGTTTTGTGAGTTTTTTTAGGGTCTCACTCTAGCCCTGGAATTCACTATGTAGTCTCAGGGTGGCCTCGAGCTCACAGTGATCCTCCTACAGGACTCTAACCCAGCCTCCTTGCTTTGTATGGGACTCCTTCCCATTCCTCCCAGTGGCTCTGCCCTATTCACGTCCCCTCTTTCCCTCCCTCCTTCTCTGTCTCCATCACCCCCATGCAGCCTGGTTCCCCTAGGAGCAGAAACTCTACCCTCTGCCCCTTTCTGTCTCTTGTTGGGACAGTTACAGTTTCATTTTGTCATTTGGAAGCTGCTGCAGACAGGAAAGGAGCCTGAGTTGATTTGCAGCCAGGCCCTTAATTGGATTGGCTTTCCTTGGAAGCTATTAGGCCCTCTTTGCCGCTCTGCAGAGAGGAAGCACTTCCTCCCCGCCCCCACCCCGTGCGAGATCTTGGCTGGTCCACCACCCAAATAAGGTGCTGTATTAAGTTCCAGTGGCCACTGCTTTCTCTTACATCAGAAGAGCCTCCAGTGACACACCAACCAGAATGCACCCTATCTCATCTGATCTCAGAAGCTAAGCAGAGTTGGGCCTGGTTAGTACTTCGATGGGAGAACAGGATCTTTCTGACTCTAGACACCAGCAAAAACAAACAATACCTTGAAGTCGTCCTATCAGACTATCACAAATTTTCATTGAGAGCCTACTATGTGCCAAGCATCTTGGTTCTCACAAAGATTACCTTCTAGGGCTCCCTACCCCCTCCTGACTTCCACACAGCAGAGCTCTCTGCATTCCTCCTCTTTCTCTTCATCTAGTAAGATCTCCCAAGATCACCATCATCACCACCACCATCATCATATTATTAAAGCCAACGCTATTCTTAGAGCTATGTAGAGCACTTACTATGTGCCTGTTGCATTCATTGTATATGTCACCTTATTCATTCCTTGTGCCCAAGGTGAACATTATATTGTCCCCATTGCAAAGGGAAATGGAGCCTGTCATGGTTTGAGCCAGGTGTCCCCCATGATGGCAGTTTGGGTTTTATAACCTCAATGAAGCTGTGTTGTTGGGGGCGGGCTTATGGGGTTATAAGCCAGCTTCCCCTTGCCAGTGTTTGGCACACCTTCCTGCCTCTGTTTGCAGTGCTGTGGCAGAGGTTATGTCCAGCCCTCTGCTCATGCCATCGTTTTCCCTGCCAGAATGGAGTCTCCCCTCCAGTCCATAAGCCAAATAAACCCATTCCTCCACAAGCCACTTTTGTTTGGGTTCTTTCTGCACAGCAACTAGAATGCTGACTGCAACACCAGAAGTTCTCCCTGTTGTGCCAGATTTTGGGGTCCCCAAAAACCACTCAGGAGTCAAAGCGATACAGTCACATTAGGGTCTCTATTGCAGGCTTGAGCCAGGACTGCTGACTCTCTCTCCTCTCTCTCTCTCTCTCTCTCTCTCTCTCTCTCTCTCTCTCTCTCTTTCTTCCAACATAGCGGATCAGGGAGAAGAGCCCTGAGCCCAGAATTAGCAGGGTTTTTATAGGGATTTATGCAGGGGTAAGGGGTTTCCAACTTGGCAGTTACATGATTGGTTGACATTTAGCAATTGTTTGGCTATATGCATTGAGCTGATACCACAACTTCTTGACCTCACACAGTGCTGTGTAAGCTAAAGAAATGGGTACAAGGGCAAAATTTAAAACTGAGTACGTGACATTCGTGTAGTTTCAAAATCTCCAAACAACATGCATGAATCAAAATAACTTTTCAGAACACAAGCAATTTCCCAAAACATGCTTATCAATTATTCCTGCACCTGGGTTGCCCTGCTCGTTGTCCAGGGTGACACGCTAACCTAGTATTATCTGTCTTATTTTCAAGGACTCCTTTCAGCAAGCTTTATTTTAATTTTATTTTTAAAAATATTTTATTCATTTTCAAGCAGAGAGGTACAGAGAGAGAGAGAGAGAGAGAGAGAGAGAGAGAGAGAGAGAGAGAGAGAGAGAGAGAATGCACCAGGGCCACCACCTTGTGGGTCTGGCTTATGCGGGTCCTGGGGAATTGAACCCAGGGCCTTAGGCACTGGAGGCAAGTGCCTTAACCACTAAGCCATCTCTCCAGCCCCAGCAAGGTTTATTTTTAAATGGCTGTGCTTATGCTAAGACCATGTTATGCTTTATTAGGGTCTCATTCTCACAGTCCCCAAATACCTTCCCTACACTTTGCCCTTTGAACTAGGAATATGGACACGACTTTAACCTCAACAGCCCTGTTGTAGGGCTGGTAGCCTTGTCTCCTCCATAGTACAAGGTCTTTTAATTGAGCTGTGCCCCATCTGTATGGTACTGTGTAACAAACCCAGAGCCTAGGGCACCCTAGGCAAGCACTTGCTAACAGAGCTGCAACCCAGCCCCATTTCCTACTCTTAAAGGTGCAGAGACATCCAGGTAGTACCCCTAAAATTCCTTTCTTCCCCTGGAAGTCCCCACCTCAGCTACTCCCTATGCAATATCAAAGCCAAATAAGAAAGCCTTCCAGGGCATAAAGTTTGGTTTGACTGAGGGCATTTCTCCATCCTTAAGCCATTCACGGTTCATCAATTTGGGTATTTTGAAGCCTGAACAATCAGTCCTTTACATCACAGCTTGGTAGCAGAGGGGGCAGGAAACCATTAGAAATTCAGCAGGCTAATGTATGTTTTCAAAGCCAGCGAGAAGCCTTCACGTGCTCTCAGCTCTGAGCTGCCCTGGGCTCAGCAGCCAGCCAGTCCCTGCAAGCAAGGGACCAGAAAAAACAACGGGTCTCGAGTTTTCTCAGCTGCACCCCACATACTGCCCCGCTCACTTGCCTGTGGCCTGTGTGACCCTCTAGGGCTTGGGCTGGGGTGGTGGGCGGGTTGGTTTGTTTCCTGCTTCTTCCGCTCTGGAGCCACACTTCCTTTGGCCGCAGCAGTGCGGGTTGGTCCCTCTGTAGAACAGCCTGTACCCGCTGGCTGCACTGTGTCCTGCTGCGTCTCTCAGAGCACCAGGAACGGCCTTGACTGAGCTGATCCCTTCCAGACACAGCCAGGATCCTGACAGCTGAACCCAGCCCTTATCTGCTGTTCCCATCTGGTTTGCCTCTGAGTTTTGAGGTGTGGTTCTGGAAAGATTCTTTTCTTCCTCTGAGCCTGCACATACCCTTTGGCTGCTGGGGCCACCCTGCTGGTGCTGGGACCAGTGTCTGAGGTCACCCAGTAAGGGGCCTGAGGCTGCAGAGGAGGGTTCCAAGCTCCCCCACCCAGGTCTTGCAATGGTATCTCATAGCATACCCCTGATAGTTGCAGCTAAGAGAAGCTGCACCAGAGTACCCACAGGGCGTGAGGATTACAGGTCATAGAGGAGAACCAGTAAAGGAGGATATTTACAGCCAGGAAGTGTCCTGGAGACTGTCAGACACTTACAAGGGGGAAATTGTTCCTTTCACAGTGGAAAAACCAGCCCTTCCCTAACCAAATCCCTCCAGTCAGATACATTCCAGGCCTGGCAGAAATGGTGATGTAAAAGACACACACTTTTGTGACATGCCAGCTCAGTACAGAGCTGAACCTGACCCCCAAGGAGGCATGGGACACACTCAACCCAAGGAACAGTCTGTAACTTAACTGTCAGTTTTCTTCTGAACTTCCCTGTCCTGAAAGACAGTTACTGTGACTTCCTGGTGGGGTGGCACACATCTGTGACCCCAGCACTCAGGAGGCTAAGGCAAGAACATGAGTTTGAGGCCAGCCTGGGCTACATAGTGAGACTTTCAAAACAAACAAAATCAATACCAATCAAATAACCAAAAAACAAGTACAAAAATAACATCTGGCCAGGTGTGACTATGCCTTTAATCCCAGCACTTGGGAGGTAGTGGTAGGAGGATCTCAGTGAGTTCAAGGCCACCTTCTTAAGACTGCATAGTGAATTCAGGTGAGCCTGGGCTAGAGCAAAAAACCTTATTAGAAAACCAAACAAACAAAAAAAACAAGGTAGAGAGCTGGCTCACTGGTCAAAGGCACTTGCTTGCAAAGCCTGATGGCCTGGGTTTGATTACCCTGCATCCATGTAAAGCCAAATGCGCAAAGTGGCCCATGCATCTGTAGTTAGTTTACAGTGGCAGGAGGCATTGACAGGCCCATTCTCTCTCTTTCCTTCTCTCTCTCTCTCTCTCTCTCTCTCTCTCTCTCTCTTTTTTTTTTTTTGCGGTGCTG
>PVHP010025225.1:0-25697 GCA_004024765.1 Zapus hudsonius | reverse complement strand
TCCTCCTCCTCCTCCTCCTTCTTTTCACTCTCTTTTAAATTGATATGGGTGTGTGTGGATATATGTGTATGATGTGCGTATGGGCATGTACCATGACGCACACATGGAGGTGTTTTAAGCAGAGAGCTGTGGACTTGCCATTGGAATGAATGAGCCCAGTCTGAACCTGTCTGACAATACAATTAGTGCCATTTATTCAGTCTCTTAGTACTTTGGCTCTTCATTGTGAACTAGTGTGTTCTCTCTCCCTCTCTTTCTCTGCATTAACAATAAGCAGTTATGTGAGGCTGGGTTCTTCTCGTTCCTTATTGTGTAATTCTCAGTCCATATTGTTGGGGTTTCCTCCTGAAAGCGAGAAATGCCTTATAACTAATTTTGAGTGGTCCACAAAGAGCAATGATCTTTTTTTTTTTCTCAAGCCAAAGAAGAAGTCGAGTTTCAAAAGAGAACCTAGAAGGAAGTCAGAGTCCTCTAACATTTAGGGACAAACTGCCACAGCTAGGAAGTACAAGTGCAGTAGAAATCAAGGTGACCTGAGTGTCCTCACCTGCTCGATCTGCTTGTACCATATCATCAGCACCTCCTCCAGCTGATGCACAGTCTCGGAGTTGCTTGCTGCTGATGTCACTTCCTCAAAGGTGTGCAGTCTGGAAAAGTCGATATTGTCGATCTTCTTCAACATCACTGTTCCCTCAATGCTTATTCTAGCACCTTAAAGGGGAAAATAAATAAGTGTCCAATGTCAATGCGGTAGATGTCAAGATGTGCTTTCAAATTATAATTACTGAAACATAGAAGAGCTAGTGTTTTCTTGAAATATAATTAGAGGCGCCTAACCTGCCTGGTCAGAGCCCTTCTCAGGCTTTCCATGAAAAAAATCCTGCCTCAGCTGTTGAACAGAGGGGGGGAAAATATAATTAAAATATAATTCTATGGGTGGAGAGATGGCTCAGCAGTTAAGGCAAGTGCCTGCAGAGCCTAATGATCCAAGTTTGATTACCCAGTACCCATGTAAAGCCAGATGCACAAAGTGGCATATGCATCTGGAGTTTATTTGCAGCAGCTGGAAGCATAAACATGCCCATTTTGTCTATCTGTCTCTCTTGTGTCTCTCTCTCTGCTTGCAAATAATTAACTAAAAATATTATATATATATATGCATATATATATATATATATATATATATATATATTCTAAGGACAGGGGATGTAGCTGAGTAGGTAGAGTGCTTGCCCAGCATGCACAAAGCCCTGGGATTGATCTGCAGCACCATATAAACCAGGATGATGGTATATGCTTATAATCCTAGCACTTGGGAAATAGACACAGGAAGATAAGGCGTTCTAGGTCATCTTCAGTTACATAGCTGGTTTGGTGCCAACCTGGGCCACATGAGACCCTGACTCCAAAAAGAAAGCAAGCAAGAAATATAATTCTAACTGATTGTTAGGCTATGACTTGACTTGTAAATAAACGCATATATTTCCTAATATGATATTGTAAAAATACACGTTTTTTAAAAGGGTCTTATAAAAATTCTTCATTAAGAGCACAGGAAGAGGTGCTGGAGAGATGGTTCAGCAGTTAAAGGCACTTGCTTGCAAAGCCTGATGGCCAGGATTTGATTCCCCAGTACCCATGTAAAGCCAGATGCACAGGATGGTGTATTTGGAGTTCACTTGCAATAGCAAGAGGCCCTGTAGCATCCATTTTCTCTCTCTCTCTCTCTCTCTCTCTCTCTCTCTCTCTTTCTCTCTCTTTCTCTCTCTCTCTCTGATAAATAATAAAAAAGAACACAGGAGGAAGGGTGGAGAGATGGCACAGCAGGTCAGAGCCCTTGCTCTGCAAGCATGAGAACCTGAGTTTACGCCCCAGCATCTATGCTGTGCACACCTATAACCTGAGCACTAAGGGAGGCAGAGGCTGGAGCATCACAGAGGCTTGCTGGCCAGGCAATCTAACTGAAAACCAGTTAAGTTCAGGGAGAGATCCTATCTCGGGGAAGAAGGCAGATGATCGATAGAGGACACCTGGCTTCCATGCATGTGCATGGGGAATACACATCTGTAGAGCACAAGTGCATGTACCACATGCGTGTAGCCACACACACACACACACACACACACACACACACACACACACACACAATCAAAAAAGGAAGAGATTTCTCCTATTATAATACACAATTTGAAAAAAGAAAATACACCTTATTCTCACAAAAGTCCCTGGAGATGAGGGTCTCTCATGCTTCCATCTCACCTCTAGACCCCCTAATTACAATCACTGACATCTTCTAAGATGGAGACATTTTCTCTAATATTTGATTTTAAAAGCACATCTCACAGGTAATATGTTCGATTTTGGTTGAGCGGGAGCATGAAATTTTATACTTACCATCTAAAAATGAAAGGTATCTTCTGATGGTTTCAATGAAGATGTGTCTCTCAGATTCTCCCTGCTTGGACTGGTTTAGAGCGCCCCAGTTGTTTGTCGCAATGATAGCAGGGAGAAAGATGCTGCACAACATATTCTTGATCCCATTTAACAGTCCATTCGATGCATCCAAGACAGTAAATAGCACTTCCTGAAAGAATGTATTCAATTGGTGTGTGTTAATAATTCCATTAAGAAGCTGAAAATCATCAAGTTATGTGGTAGTTTGAATGGATGCCCCCATAGACTCAGGTGTTTTGTTAAAGATTGTAACTGGGATTTCCAGACGCCTGGCTGGAAGAGATGTTGCTGGGAGGTGGATCCTGGAGCCCAGCCCAAAGGTGTGTTTTAGGGGCAGATCTGATTCCAACCTAAAGGTATGCAGAGAGGTCTGAGCTCTGCCTGGGACCCTGCGGTTTTGCTGCCCGTGTGTGCTTGCTTGGGGTGCTGTTTGGTTGTGTCTCTCTGCTTGGATCTGTGAAAGAGGGCCAGCTTTTTCTACCATCGATGGGACTTCCCCTGGATCTGTAAGCCTGAAATAAATCCCATCCCTCCAATAAACTGGATCTGTTTGGAAGTTCATCCCAGCAATGTGGAACTGACTACAACAAGTTATTTTTCATTTGCAGTAAGCAAGTGAGCCATCTTGTAAACCTATCAGGAGGACCAAAGTGGTTATGATTAATATTGGAGCTCTAAGATCAGCAACTCCTATCCTGCTACATTCTGACCATGCACGCCTGCTCCTGATGGAAATGTCTTCCTCAGTGACTTGATTCCTGCCAAGGGAAGGAGCTATGACCTGAAGTCTGTCCAAGGTGAAGGAGATGCAACTGAGCCTCCCATATAAAAGGTCCTCGAGTGAAAGGAACCCTGTCCATGAAAACTGAACTTATCAATGGATGAAGCCCTTGATGGCTTCTTAATATGATGGTACTACTGGGAGGTGGTAAAAAGGAGGAGGTGGGGCTGGAGAGATGGCTAAGTGGTTAAGGCACTCACCTGCAAAACCTAACAACCTGAGTTCGACTCCCCAGTGCCCATGTAAAGCCAGATGCACAAAGTGTTGCATGCATCTGGAGTTCGTTTGGACTACATAGTGAATTTCAGATTCTGAAATTCATTTGCAGTGGCTTTATCCCTGGCATGCCCATTTTCTCTCTCTCTCTCTCTCTCTCTCTCTCTCTCTCTCTCTCTCTCTCTGCTTGCATATAAATAAATAATAACTTTTTTAAGGGAAAAAAAGAAGGAAGTGGAACCAAGAGAAAGCGGGGCACTGAGGCACATCCTTTGGGTTCTATTTTGCCCTGGTCCCTTCCTGTCTTCCCCTCGTCTCTGCTCCTAGCTGCCATGACATGAATTGTTCTCACCATAAACCTTTGGAGACTAAGGGGGAAATGTTATGGTTTAGATATGAAACATCCCCCATGGGCTCCTGTTTTCAACACTTGGTCCCCAAACAGTGGTACTATTTGGGGAGGTTCTCTCTTCTTCCAATAGTATTAAAGAAATAAGATACCCACTAAGGAAGAAGTTAAAGTCAAGACACTGGTACTGAAAACTATATAAGCAGAATTGAGTGGTCGTGTAGTAATTCTGACAAAGAAATGGAATCTTTGTAAATTCTAAAGACAGGATAAATAGAGCCAAGCTTGGTTATATGTAATGTCTGAACTTATTTGGACATATGAATACATTTTTTTCCTTGGAACACAATTCAGTTGTATGTATAGAAAAGGAGGGAAGGAATGCAAATATGTGACCATGAAAAACACCAACATTTTATTTACTATGTCTTTACGGAAAAAAAAATTAAACATACCTCATGAACACTTTTAGTATTCACAGGTACGTCATTACGGCAGCGAACGAAAAATACACACAGTCCCTTCAGTTTCTCTGGGGCTGAACTGTCTATGTACAACCTCATCATCTTCGCCCCCTTGGGGACTCCAGCAAAAGTTCGGCCACATTCTGTAAACAAACACCATGAACTGAGCAAATGTGATACTCCACGCCTTGTTTTAATTTAGCAGTCCATGCATCGGAAGTTTGTTTTCAATGGCAAGAGATCCTGGTGTGTTCTCTCTTTCTCTGTCTCTCTGCTTGCAAATAAATAAATTTTTTTAAAAAAGGTAAACAGACCCCAACATGATGGCTCCTGCCTTTATCCCTGCACTTGGGAGGCTAAGGTACAATTACCATGAGTTTGAGGCCAGCCTGGGGCTATAGAGTGAGTTCCAGGTCAGCCTGGATCTCACTAAGGTGAGATCCTATCTATCAAAAACAACAACAAAAAGCAAAAACATACATTTTTTTAGAAAAGCAAACGGCACCTGAGGAACCACATCTGAGGTTCTCTGGCCTCCACATGCATGCGTGCATACATGTAACATGTCCACATACACACAGGAAAAAAAATCATACAAGCCTGGCCTAAATCAACAGAGGAAGAAAGTAAGAAGATGAAGCAAAAGGAAGAGCATACGGAACATAACTCCACAGGACCCAGACGATAAGTAGTCTGATACCCAAAGGACAGCCTGCGTGTCTAGTTATTGAAACAAAGGTTTAATAACTTGGCTGCATGTTAATTATTTTAGGCATAAAATGAAGAGCAGAGGGAATAAAAGCTGGATCCTGTGATTGACAGCAGCCAGGGCCACAGGGGGACAGCTGATGGGGTCTGGAGTAGCCTCGTGACCATTTCTAGTCATCGGAAAACATATGGACACAATGGATCCACCTGTTCCAGGGAACTGCAATTAAATTCTAATAGAAATGTGTATTTCCCAATAGAGGCTAATGATTTCTACACAGATGTCTCTTCTTAAACCACAATGGCAGTGTCCCAGATGTTTATTGGGGATCAAAGTGAAATGTTATTAAGAAACTTATTTTTTTTCACACATACAGCTAGTTAAATTTTCTTTATAAAAGGGACGAAGGCTGGCTGGAGAGATGGCTCAGCGGTTAACGGGGCTTGCTTAAAAACAATGCCTTTGCATAAGAGGAAATATATAGATGGGTGTGGTGGTGCACACCTTTAATCCCAGCACTTGGGAGGCAGAGGCAGGAGGATCACCATGAGTTAAAGGCCACCTGAGACTACAGAGTGAATTCCAGGTCAGCCTGGGCTAGAGCGAGACCCTACCTCGAAACCCCTCCCCCAATAAAAAAATTGGAAAATTATGCTTATAATTTTGTTAATTAATAATTATAATTATTATAATTATAATTATGCTTAAATTTAGTTAATCATTAGCCCAGTTCCCTCAACAAACCTCCTTACCAAGCCCGGGCACATCTCCTTCCTGGTACAAAAACTTCAACGTCTTACAACCATCTTTCACAAAAAATTGGAGAAATGGCTCCAGCTGTAAAATAAAAGAGAAAATGATGATCGATAATATGATTAGGGAATTCTAATGAAACATAAGAACTGTGTAAGTATTTCACACACCATGGCCCATGAGCACCATATTGTACGTGAAGAAAATAAGACCCCAGGGATTCTACTCAAGTTGCATAGATACTGTGCCTGGTAGCAGGGGTTTGTAATCCCAGCTACTCTGGACACTGAGGCAGGAGGATTACAGGTTCAAGGCTTTCCAGACCTACCAAGTGAGTTGCCTAGGCAACGTAGTGAGCCCCTGTCTCAAAACAAAATGTACAAAGAGGGCTGGGGTGTAACTCAATGGTGGAGTGCTTACCTAACCTGCACAAAGCCCTGAGTTCAATCCACAGGACCAAAAAAAAGCAGCACACAGAAGCAGGTATGCCTGAAGCAAGATCAGAATCTAACTTAATTCCACCACGGGGCTGGAGAGATGGCTCAGCGGTTAAGGCACTTGCCTCCAGTGCCTAAGGCCCCAGGTTCAATTCCCCAGGTCCCACATAAGCCACACCCACAAGGTGGTGGCCCTGGTGTGTTCTCTCTCTCTCTCTCTCTCTCTCTCTCTCTCTCTGTATCTCTGTGCTTGAAAATGAATAAATAAAATATTTTTTAAAAAATTCCACCATGGATGTGAAATATAGATTAGTTTATTTCTTGGTTTGCTTCTGGGGCAACTTTGTTTTGTTTTAATGCTTTTTATTGACAGCTTCCATAATTATAGACAATAAACCATGATAATTCCCTCCCCACCCACACTTTCCCCTCCTCTCAAATCCACCCTCCATCAAATCTCTTCCCCCTCTCAATGAGTCTCTGTTTTATTTCGGTGTCGTCATCTTTTCCTCCATTATGTGTAGGTATCATCAGGCACTGTGAAGTCATGAATATCAAGGTCATTTTGTGTCTGGAAGTTTGCACTGTAAGCAGTCCTCCCTTTCCTTTCTTACAATCTTTCTGCCACCTCTTCCACCATGGACCCTGAGCCTTGGAAGGTGTGATAGAGAAAAAGTCTTAGGGATAGAGAGATGACACAGTGAATAAAGCTTTTGCTGTGCAAACATGACATGGCTTTTGGTCCCCAACTGGTGGCACTACTTAGAAAGATGGTGGAGCCTTTAGGGGGTGGAGCCTCCTTGGAGGAAGTAGGTCAGTGGAGGCAAGCCTTGAGGTTTGATAACAGCCCCACTTCCTGTCTACTCTCTGCTTCTTGACTGCGGACACAGTGTGACCAACCACCTTGGGTTCCTGTGGTCATGAAGCCTTTCCACCAGGATGAACTATATCCCCTCAAACTAGAAACCAAAATAAACCCTTCCTCCCTTAAATTACTTCTCACTAGGTATTTGGGCACAGCGACAAAGATAATAACTAATGCACATAAACAGGTCAATCTCCTCACTCACCTGGTCACCAACCCTGAGACCAATGTGTCATTCATGTCTTCAACTAAACAAAGACTCTAGTCTCTCTCAGATTTCCATGTTGGTTTTCCTCCTGGTTGCCCTATCTCTCTTCCACTGTGACTTTGTGCAACTCTTTTGGAAGTACGTATCTTTGAAGCTTCCTTTAGCAACTTCTGCATTTGATTCCTTACACACTAAGCAGTGTGCAACCCAGTCCATAATGGCCTTAAGGGCAGAACCTACACCGTGTAAGCTGACAAGTAGAGGATGTGCGGGCACATGAAGCTCTGACTTCCACACTGAGAGCTCCAGCCCAGAAAGACAGCCAGCAGACATGAAGGTGGGATCCCCTACATCCTTCACCCCTGAGGATGATGGCCAGATCCTAATGTCTGGGCTATACTCTCTGCACAGAAGCTGAGATTCCAGTCTTGGAGGAAGCCAAGTTTATGGTAGCAATTTTCAGGTGAAACAAAGTTGACTGCCTATTTGGTTTCCTCCAGAAATGGTGGTGAGGACAAGAGGCCTATAGATGCCTTTTCAGAAAGTGCCTTTTCCTTTACCTGTCATCATGGCAGGGAGGCATACTGGGTTGTTCTGGACTAGTGATTCCTACTGGGAGTATAGGAAGACATATAGCCAGAGTTGCCATAGGAACCCAAATAGCCATTAAGAAAGGAGGGCATTAAAGCAAGCAAACAATTGAAAATGATGAAGAGAGGGCTGGAGAGATGGCTCAGCGGTTAAGACACTTGCCTCCAGTGCCTAAGGCCCTGGGTTCAATTCCCCAGGACCCACAGAAGCCAAACCCACAAGGTGGAGGCCCTGGTGTTCTCTCTCTCTCTCTCTCTCTCTCTCTGCTTGAAAATGAATAAATAAAATATTTTTTAAAAAAGAAAATGATGAAGAGAATCCCCTTACTAGTAAGTGGTATTGTTCAGAATCACCTACAAAAATTGTGAGGCCAATGGTGAAATGAAAATGCAGAACTGCTTGTTAAGAACTGTTAAGATAGGGCTGAAGAAGTGGCTTAGCAGTTAAGGCACTTGCCTGCAATGCAGAAGGACCTGAGTTCAATTCCCCAGTGCCCATGTAAAGCCAGATACACAGGAGGGCGCATGTGTCTGGAGTTCATTTACAGTGGCTGGAGGCCCTGGTGTACCCATTCTCTCTCTCTCTCTCTCTCTCTCTCTCTCTCTCTCTCTCTCTCTCTCTCTCTCAAATAAATAAATAAAATATTTTAAAAACTGTTAAGATGGGGCTGCAGAGATTGCTCAATGGTCAAAGCACTTGCCTATAAAGCCTAATGACACAAGTTCAATTCCCCAGTAACCATGTAAAGCCAGATGCACAATGGCACGTATGTGTTTGCAGCAGCTGGAGGCCCTGGCTTGCCCAGTCTCTCTGTCTGTCTCTTTTCTCTTTATCTCTCTCTGTGTTTGCAAATAAATAAATAAATAAATAAATAAATAAATAAATAAATAAATAAATAAATATATGTTTTTAAAAAAGAATTGTTAAGATGGTTTCTGGGGAATGTCACCTAGCTACAGAGTAGTTGGCTTCCATGTATGAGAATTCCTGAGTTGGACAAGAATAAAAGGGAAGAGGAAGAGAAGGAAGCAGAATTATGTCAGGGTAGTTCCACAAAATCATTAAACTAAGCATAGGGGCCTGTGTGACCACACTATCTACAAATTCATGCAGCCAACCTTGGGTCATGACCAAGACTCCAGTTTCTTAAATCACTCATTTTTCAGATGGTGGAGGCAGGAGGATCTATGAACTCGTGCTCACAGCGAGCCTTGGCTATATATCAGGTTTAAGACCAGCTTTAGATAGAGGAGACCCTGTCTAAAATACATACATACATACATACATACATACATATACACACAGGCCAGGCACAGTGGTCAATCTCACCACTTGGGAGATGGAGGTAGAAGGATCAGGAGTTCAAGGTTATCCTCAGCTGCATACCAAGTCCAAGGGCAGCCTGGGCTACATAAGACCTGTCGCAAATACATATATAATGGTTAAATAAAGAGGCAAGGTCTGTACCGCAGGGGTACATCAATCGATCTTTTTAAAAATATCGATAGGGGCTGGAGAGATGGCTCAGCGGTTAAGGCACTTGCTTCTAGTGCCTAAGGCCCGGAGTTCAATTCCCCAGGACCCACATAAACCAGACTGATATGCTCTCTCTCTCTCTACTTGAAAATGAATAAATAAAATATTTTTTTAAATATCGATAATCATAAAGGCGAGACTCAAACTTACTGATGGGCAATCCAAAATTAATTCTTCAACAGTCACGAGGTCCAACCCAAGCTTTTCTGCTAGAATTTCAAATATATATTTGTATGATGGGTCAATTTTCATTTTCCGGCTTTCCCTTGCTTCTCGAAATCTTGCCTATAGAAACGACAACATGTGTGGGGAGTTAGAGAGGAAACAAAAAAAAAATACAATGATGAAGAAAACACACCAAATGATTTCATTTAGTAAAAAAAAAAAAAAATAAATAGGGCTGGAGAGATGGCTCAGAGGTTAAGGCACTTGCCTCCAGTGCCTAAAGCCCCAGGTTCAATTCCCCAGGACCCACATAAGCCAGGCCCTGGTGCTCTCTCTCACCTCTCTCTCTCTCTCTTTCTTTCTCTGTATCTCTCTGCTTGAAAATGAATAAATAAAATATTTTTTCTAAATAGAAAAATAAATCAATTAATTAAATTTTTTTAAAATAATCAAAGTATTGCCCATGGTGGGCTGGGGGGAGGGAGGGGAATCCTTTGATCAGGTGCAAACCTGTCTCTCTTTGAGGGTCTCCTGTAGGTTTGGGATGCCACTCATGCTGCGGCGGAATTTGGAGGGTCTCCGGGATGACTGGGACAGGGCATCCGAAAGCACCGACTGCACGGGCCTCGGGCTGATCCTGGCCCGGACCCTGCTCTGCCCCGACTCGTCCTCATCGGGGAAGATGTCCTCGTCCGAAGGAATGAGACTCCGGTAATCAGTCACTGAAGCCCCGGCACCCCGCAAGCTGCCCCCTTCCGAGGAGCGCGTGTCCGTGCCCAACTGGGGCGTGGCCTCGCTTTCGGAAGAGGGCGGAGCCTGAGGGTCCGGAGGGGGCGGGGCCGACTCGGTCGAAGAGGGCGGGGCTTCGTCCGTGGAGGGAGGAGCCTCTGCAGGCTGGGGAGGTGGACCGCCAGCACCTTCGTCCTGGTCCATGGGTCTGGGTTTGCCTTTCTGCAGACCTCAAGGGAACAAAGATAAAAAAAAAAAAAACCTAGGAGCAGAAAATTTAGTTTGAATCAGGATGTTTGGAGCAGAAATTTTAGTTTGAATCAGGATATTTGGGAGCAGAAATTTTAGTTTGAATCAGGATGTTTGGGAGCAGAAAATTTAGTTTGAATCAGGATATTTGGGAGCAGAAAATTTAGCTTGAATCAGGATGTTTGGAGCAGAACTCCTGATTCTTCTGCCTCCACCTCCCAAATACTGAGGTTACAGGCAAGGACCACCACACTTGAATCGACAATAGTGTTTGAATGTCACATCTTCCCCAGCATGTAATGAGCTCTGCTAAAATTTCAGCTTGTCATTCCCAAAGGATGTCACGATGATTTAACTGGAGTTAGAAAATATATACAATATGCTTTATATAAAAGAATTCTTAAAACTTGGATTGAGGGGCTGGAGAGATGGCTCAGCAGTTAAGGCACTTGCCTCTGGTGCCTAAGGCCTTGGGTTCAATTCCCCAGTACCCACATAAGTCAGACACACAAGGTGGTGTCCCTGGTGCGCTCTCTCTCTCTCTCTCTCTCTCTCTCTCTCTCTCTCATTTCTCTGCTTGAAAATGAATAAATATTTTTTAAAAACTTGGATTGAAAATTTTAATATGTTGGCACAGTGATAATGAAGTCTCAGCAAGTATAAATTAATTTACTATATGCACTATATATATATATATAAAATGTGTGACATAAGAGCTAAAACAAGCAAGATAACAAGCAAAAAACTTGGAAACAGCTACAATGTCCTTAATAAAAAGACCTATAATGTAATTGTTACCTTGCCTTGTTCAATAAAATTTTAATGAAGACATTGGTGACCAAAAAATTATTATATTATAAATTTTATATATAGAGAGAATTATATAGAAAATAAATATATAAAGATATATACATATAGATAGATGTAGATATAGATGTTTAAAACTTTTTAAAACATTGTTACATTTAAAAAAAAAAAACAAGAACCAGGTGTGGTGGTATATGCCTGAATCCCAACACTCAGGAAGCAGAAGCAGACTTTTGTGAGTTGGAGGCTAGCCTGGGCTACACAGCAAGACCCTGTCTAAAAAAAAAAAAAAAAAAACAAAGGACAGGCATGGTGGCCCATGGCTTTAATCCCAGCACTCAGAGGTTCTTTGTGAGTTCAAGGCCTACCTGGGACTACAGAGTGAGTTCCAGGTCAGCCTGGGCTAGAGAGAGACCCTACCTCAAAAAAAAAAGCAAAATTAATTTAATTAAATTAATACTCGTAACATCAAGGTATAGCACATTGCAAATGGTAGCAACAATATAATATATATATATATGCATGTAATTTTGTCAATTCAAAACTGTTCTCTATAAGAAGGGTTAATGGAGCCAGGCATGGTGGCTCACACCTATAACCTCAGTACTCAGGAAGCTGACACAGGAGGATGGCTTCAAGTTCCAGGCCAGCTTATACTAGAGAGTGAGACTCAGTGTCAAGTATATGGGCTGGAGATGGCTAAGCAGTTGAGGTGCTTACCTGCAAAGCCTAACGACCTAGGTTCAATTCCCCAGTACCCATGTAAAGTTAGATACACAGTAGCACATGCATCTGGAGTTTGTTTGCTGTGTCTGGAGGCCCTGGCATGCCCATTCTGTCTCTCTTCTATTTCTCTCTGTTTGCAAATAAATAAAAATATCATATATATCATATATCATATATATTTATATATATAAAAGTTTAATTGACAGCATTTTCTCTTAGCATGTGTGATGGTTAGATTTTGTTGTTAAACTTGATCTTTTTAATTATCTTGGGTGGGTCTCTAAGGATGTTTACAGGAAGGCAGCCTCTCAGTAGGGGGCAGGATGTAAAGAAGTTTAGCATGGCTAGAAATAAACGGTCCTTCCAGGGAGGGTAATGCAAGAAGAAAATTCCAGTGAATTTCAGGTCAGCCTGAGCTAGAGTGAGACCTTACTTACCTCAAAAAAAAAAAAAAAGTTATACAATTTTATTTGCATTTTTTGTAATGGAATTGCACCATTCTTGTACTTTGTAGGAGACCATGTCTTGTCTCATATTAAAAGGATGAAATGAACATGCCTGTGGGGATTATCCTAAATTCTCTGCATTTTCATATGCTGTGGGCTCATCTCAGACTAAGAAACCCCTCTAAAGCTAAATGCACAGATTGGGGAAACATACTGTTATATGCAGCCTTCAAGCCAGTGATGTCGATAACAGATGAATGAACAAAAGACTGAGAATTTGACAAGCAGAGAAAAAACACTTCACAGGGAAGATGGCATTGGAGGTGGTCAAGGAGCTCCTGGAGATCGGGAGAGGGATGATGGGCAGGGAGAAAGTGGTGAAAACAAAACAGCTTGGGAAAAGTGAATTCAGTGATGAGACTTTAGGGCTGCAGAATGCAAAGAAGGGAAAGAAACTAAACTTGGATGGGGAAATGCTTTTGTGTCTTTGTTTCCTGCTGAAGGTGGAACCCAGGGTCTAGGTCCGTGCTAAGCATGAACTCTGCCACTGAGATACATACCCCAAACTTTTTTTTCTTTGTTTGTTTTGTTTTTTTGTTTTTGGAGGTAGGGTCTCGTTCTAGCCCAGGCTGACCTGAAATTTACTCTGTAGTCTCAGGGTGGCCTTGAACTCACAGTGATCCTCCTATCTCTGCCTCCTGTGATTTAAAGGCATGTGCCACCATGCATCAGCCCATACCCCATACTTTAAAGGTTTTGTAGCGTTTGGGGCTTTTTTTTCTTTTTCTTCAGATGGGGTCTTCTGAAGCCCAGGCTAACCTCGAATTAATTCCCTGTGTTGCCAACTGACCTTGAATTTCCGATCCTTTTGCCTCCCACCCCCCACAAACCCCTCCTCCCTAGTGGCTGGGGTGGTAGGCAGGTGCCACCACTCCAGGCTCACCTTGAGGTTTAAAAGATGTAGAGTCACTTAGATAATACCCAGCCAAGATACTGAGATTGACAGGTGACCTTGACTTTGCTGGGGTTTTCTAGAAGGCGTTTGTTCACAGTAGGTGTGAACAAAAGGAGTCAGCCTGCCACCTCCCAGCGCTGTACCACGAATGGGCACCATGCACTCACCCTCCTGCAAGCCTGGAGGGCTGTGGTCTGCAACCTCAGACCACCCACCGAAGTGACCCACCACCCAGGCTGGGCCGTTGGGAGTCCAAGGGCGGTTCGCTGAGGGTGCCTCGCGCAGGGATCCACAGGACGCTGGTCCCCCAGGTGCCCCAGGCTGCAGGGCGAGAGCATCCCCAATAGATAACTCACCTAACCCAGCCTTGAAGAGTAGAACCCTGCTGAGCCCCCCCCCCGGAACTGAAGGGCACTATCTCTCTAGAGTGGGAATTAGGACGGTAGAGTCCTGATCCATGATGCATATATGTACCATGTGACACATGTATGATTGTATGTGTCTCAGACCTTGAGAATTTAATGTCCAAGTGCTCTAGCGACTGGGGAGGATCCCAAGGTATGCTCTGAGGAGATCACCTTGCACCTGTGTAAATACATGTTTGCTTCTTTATCTTTCTTCCTTCCTTCCTTTTTTTTTTGAGGGGGGGTTTCAAGGTAGGGTCTCACTCTAGCCCAGGCTGACCTGGAATTCACTATGTAGTCTCAGGGTGACCTTGAACTCATGGTGATCCTCCTACCTCTGCCTTCCAAGTGCTGGGATTAAAGATGTGAGCCCTGCTTAATGTTTCATTTAAATGACTTAAAATTCTGCCTGTTGGGACCTGGAGAGATGCCTCAAGGGTTAAGGTGCTTGTCTGCAAAGCCTGACGACCCTAGCGAGGCACAGTACTGATGATGTAAAGTCAGATGCCCAAAGTGGCACATGCATCTGAAGTCTGGAAGCCCAGGTATGCTCATTCTCTGTTTGATTCTCTTCTATCTCTGTCTGCTTGAAAATAAATAAATAAATAAATAAATAAATAAATAAATAAATAAATAAGGGCTGGAGAGATGGCTCATCAGTTAAGGCAGTTGTCTCCAGAGCCTAAGGACCCAGGTTCAATTCCCCAGTCCCTATGTAAGCCAGATGCACAAAGTGGCACATGCATCTGGAGTTCGTTTGCAGCAGCCAGAGGCCCTGGCACACCCATATTCTCTCTGTGTCTTTCTCTATATCTCTCTGCTTACAAAATGAATAAATAAAATATTTTAAAAACTCTGCCTGTTGAGTTAATGTACTCAGAAACCTAGTACTGAATGCTGATGGAGAGCCTGGAAAGACTGAAAAAAAAGGCACTTTTCAAAATTTACCTCCTCTCCCTTCCAAGATATTTCTGCTTTTCTTGAAACTTTTTATTCTCTTTCCCTTCTCCCTGCCCCCTTCCACTGAGGGCCCTCCTCAATGGGATTGCTATCACCAAACATTTATTTATTTACTTAATATCTTTATTACAAATAAGTATGAGCAAATCTTGTGAAGGTGTCCCCATTTCCCTCCTCTCATTCCACTACCCACTGGGGTCTTTCCTTGGTGCGCATATTGGATCTGTCCATAAAGATATGGAACGCTTCACGAATCTGCATATCATCTTTGAGCAAGGATCGTGCTAATCTTCTCTGTATTGTTCCAATCTCAGTACATGTGCTGCGGAAGCGAGCACTCTCCTGACACTTTCTGACGTGGTACCACCGAGGGTGTTTTAGGAATATTTGGTAGAAAATAGACTTGAGAGCTGGAGCTGGGAGAAAGAAGGGGCCAAAGTTCTATTTCTTTTTTTATATATTTTTAATGTTTTATTTATTTATTTATTTATTTATTTATTTATTTATTTATTTATTTATTTATTTATTTATTTATTTGCAAGGAGAGAGACAGACAGAATGGGCAGGTACTTTAGAGCATCCAGCCACAGTAACTCCACAGTAACTCCAGATGCATGTGTCTCTTTGTATCTGGCTTTACGTGGGTACTGGGGAATCAAACCCAGGTCATTAGGCTTTACAGGCAAGTGCCTGAGCCATTTCTCCAGTCCCTGTTTCTTTTTATACAGCCTGACAAGCTGTCCTAAATCCCTGGCCCCACTTTTCATGTAAAGCCTGAATATTTTTTTCCTCTCTCTTTTTTTTTTTTCTGATTGATTTTTCAAAGTAGGGTCTCACTCTAGCCCAAGGTTAACCTCAAACAAACAAACAAAAAAAAAAACCCACAATACAGAATGCACTGAACTGCTACCCCCATTGTGAGAGTCCACTTCAAATCTCACTGGAATGTTTGTATTGTTTTGCTAAATAAACTTCTGCTTAAAAAATAAAAATAAAAAAATAAACTTCTGCTTAAACTGTGTCTATCTTTTTTTTTTTTTTTTCGAGGTAGGGTCTCACTCTAGCCCTGGCTGACCTGGAATTCACTATGTAGTCTCAGAGTGGCCTTGAACTCATGGCAATCCTCCTACCTCTGCCTCCCAAGTGCTGGGATTAAAGGCGTGCGCCACCACGCCCGGCTGTGTCTATCTCTTAAAAATATTTATTTGCAAGGAGGGATATATAGAGAGAGTGTGTGTGTGCATGTGGCTACCAGGGCAAAAGAACTTCAGATACATTTGCCAATTTGTCCATTTTGCTTTACATGGACTCTGGGGAATCAAACCCAGACCATCAGTCTTTGCAAGCAAGCACTTTAACCACTGAGCCATCTCCCAAGCCCTAAAATCCTAAAATGTATTTACAGCAGCTAAATGCCCTGGCATGCTCATTCATTCATTCTCTCTCTCTCTTTCTCTCTCTCTCTCTCTCTCTCTCTCTCTCTCTCTCTCCCCTTGCAAATAAATAAATAAAATATTTTTTGTAAATAAAATATTTTTAAAAGGTGGTCAGCACCTGAGGAATTACACCTGAGACTGTCCTGTGGCCTCCATAAGTATACAGAGAGAGGGCTGAAGAGGTGGCTTAGCGGTCAAGGCGCTTGCCTGAAATGCAGAAGGACTCAAGTTCAATTCCCCAGTGCCCATGTAAAGCCAGATACACAAGAGGGCACTTGTGTCTGGAGTTCATTTGCAGTGCCTGGAGGCCCTGGCGTGCCCATTTCTCTCTCTCTCTCTCTCCCTCTCTCTCCCTCTCTTTCTCTCTCTTTCTCTCTCTCTCATAAATAAATAAAATATTTTTTAAAAAGTATACAGAGAGAGGGGGAGAGAGAGAGAAGAGAGAGATTGCACATGTATAAACACACACGAGCGCGCGCACACACACATATACATACACACACAAAGAAATACTGAAGAGAGGCAGAAAGATGAGTCTTGCTGGATTGGGTTTGGGGCACAATGATCCATTCAATAGCTTCATTAAGTCTGGTAGAGAATTAGCTTCATGGAATACTGCCAAATGGGAGTACTCTTGAGAATGCTTGAGATACAGGAAAATGACACTATCCACAGAGCTCTCTTGAGGCTTAATAGAAAGTAAACATCACGTAGCATTAAGACATCAAATAGCTCAGACCTTAAGAATTAAATGTTCCTGAAAACACAACAAGGCGATGTACATAAAAACAGCACTAAAGATAGTGCATGGCTGAATCATAAATTGCTTAATCAATGCTCGCTGTTATTACTAGTGGTTCAGTATTAGTGAGTTAGTATAGTGAATAAAAATACTGAACTGTTCAGACTCAGAGATCCTGAGATTCAGTTCTGGAATTGTGTGATCCAAGAAATAATAACTAACTAGTTGAATAATCCTGATTGTGAAACTACTATATCCCTGGGTACCCTCGTTTGAAAAATAAAATGGAGAAGGTAAGATAATGTCTAAGTTTCCTTCCAGTTCCAGAAATCCATAACTCTATGATGTGTTGGGTTTCAAGCCTCATTGACTGAGCAAAAGACGATGCTATTGACAGATGTAAAAATGTCAATACAGCCAATTGGAAATATCCGGGCATTGTAGGGCATATCCAGTTAAAGTGCACAGATTATCAATACTGGTCATGTTGTTGCTCTGCTAACATAGTCACATGATCTTATTATATTACAGTGTAAGTAGCTAAATATTAAATAACCACACACAGCTAATTACTTTGAGTTTTTCTTCCAAGACTCAGATTGTGGCTGTAGAAACACATCTACATCCTGGTCAGATTGGCTGACACCAAGTCCCAATAATTCTCCTGTCTCTGCTCTCTCCCTCCTCCCCACAAGATTGGTGTCACAAGTGTGCATGGACACACACAGCTTTTTTAAAAAAATATTTTATTTATTTGACAGAAAGAGAGAGAGAATATGGACATACCAGGGTTTCCTGCCACTGCAAACAAACAAAATCCAGACACATGACCCATTTAGTGCATCTGATTTTACTTGGGTACTGGAGAATCAAACCTGGGCCATCAGGCTTTGCAAGCAAGTGTCCTTAACCATTTAGCCATCTCGAGCCCTGTGCATTCTATTTAAGATAAAATATTTCCAGAAGAGTAAAAGTGCCATGTAACATGGAGATTGACACTTGATTTTGAGAGCTTTGTTTACTCCCTGGGTGATGTTGGATATAAAAGCCAGGCCACACTGAGACATTAGAAGGTTCCCAATCGTTGTCAGTCTTAGGTGGAATTTATCACTACTTGGAATTTTTAAAAATATTTTTATTTATAAGCAGAGAAATATAGAAGAGAGTCAGACAGAGAAAATGGGTGTGCCAGGGCCTTAGGCTATTGCAAAAGAACTCTAGATGCATGTGCCACTTTGTACATGTGGCTTTAGGTGTGTACTGAGGAATTGAACTCAGGTCATTAGGCTCTGCAGGCAAGTGCCTTAATTAACCACTGAGAAATCTCTCCATCTCCACTTTTTAAATATTTTACTATATATATGTGTGTATATATATGTATATATATATATATATATATATATATATTTGAGAGAGTGTGAGAGAGAGAGAGGGTGCACCAGGGCCTCCAGCCACTGCAAATGAACTCCAGATACATGGGTCACCTGTGCATCTGGGTTTATGTGGATACTGGGGAATCAAACTCAGGTCTTTTCTGTTTTGCAGGCAAACTCCTTAACCACTAAGTCATTTCTCCAGTCCCCCAATTTTTTAAAACGGGGCTGTTGAGGGTATAAGAGTTACAGAGTGTGTCATTCCTGCAAGAGCTGGCAAAGATACAAATGGCCTTAGATAATGAACTTAGTCTACGGCCATACCACCCTGAACACACTGGATCTCATCTGATAGTGAACTTAAGAAAAGGCAAAAGAGAAAACAAACAGAGCCAAGAGCCTTTATATGTTAACCTTGCCCTTATAGCTCTGGACACTAAAGAGATCTGCTGCCCTCAAGAACTGGGGGAGAGAAAAAATGCTGTTGTCTTTGGAGGACCAAGGGAAAGAAAAGAGGAAGAGAGGGTGTCCAGGAGTGCAATTTGGACAGGTAACTTTCTGCTGGGCCTCGTGCTAGTGTTTTGGGGTTGAAAGCAGCGAAGCCCCTCTGGGCTCTGGAGAGCCTTAGAATTAATTTCCCAAGGCAGTGGCTTTAGAGCTCTTGTTTTATGATTACCAAAGAATTGATAAGCATAGACATGAAGAAGTGTAAGTTATGAAAGATTTAAGAGAGATTATAAATAAGAGAGGAAAAAAAAAGCAGACAAGCTCCCAAGCTGAGTGGTTTCCCCCTCCCAGGTGAGAGGGATCCCAAGAGGGAAAAAATCCATGTGGCAACTTGGATCTGATCTTTTTATAAACTAGATATCCAATTGGGATATTGTCAAGTTCAAATATATGTGAAGGAGCCGGGCATGGTGGTGCATGCCTTTAATCCCAGCACTCGGGAGGCAGAGATAGAAGGATTGCCATGAGTTTAAGGCCATCCTGAGACTACCTGGTGAATTCTAGGTCAGCCTGGGCTAGAGTGAGACCCTACCTCGAAAAAAAACAAAAAAAATGTATGTGAAGGACTTTGATTGGTGGGTGGGCCTAGAAGGAGAATACAGAATTCTCAGGAAAAGAGCCCAGGAAAGTTAAGGAGAAAGAACAAGGAATCTGCTCTGGAATCACACTGGAGATGAGAGTTAACATCTACCCTCAACAGGGCAGGGCCCTGCATCTATGTTCCTTTCTTTTTTTTTAAGATGCAAGGCAAGTAATTTATTAAAGTACAATGTTGAAACCTTTACATTAGGCAGGGAAGTTCAGTGTGTCCAGGAGAAACAGTGGAAGCCAGTGGAAACATTTCACTTCGTAAGCCAACATGCAGCTAAAATTTTACCCAATGTTATCTCAATTAAAACTTTGTCCCCAGGGCTGGAGAGATGGCTCAACGGTTAAGGCACTTGCCTCCAGTGCCTAAGGCCCCGGGGTTCAATTCTCCAGGACCCACATAAGCCAGACCCACAAGGTGGTGGCCCTGGTGTGCTCTCTCTCCCTCCCTCTCTCTCTCTCTCTCTCTCTCTCTCTCTCTCTCTCTCTCTCTCTCTCTCTCTGTCTGTCTCTCTGTATCTCTCTGCTTGAAAATGAATAAATAAAATATTTTTAAAAAGAGTACAACCTTAAAGAAAAAAAACAAAACTTTGTCCCCAAAGGATATCTATCTGATCGACACATTCCTTCACTTCCAATTTGGCTGCAACAGCTTCTGAAGGTGCATTGTATTGCTTAAGGTTAGCAGCCAGCTGATCCTTAGCTCCTGATATTAAGGGCGCTTGAATGGGCAACTGGCCGGCATGCTGCTTTGACATTAGCTTCATAGCAGCAAAGGGTCAGAGTGCCCAGGAGGAGAGGCAGGAACATCCTCATGGTGGTCTCTAAGCTCTGAGCTTCAGCTGAACTGAATGATGAGCAGTTTGGATTTCACCAGAGAAGCCTGTGTGACCCATGGAGTCCAGGGCTATTTGTACCTAGTGAGGCTCACTGGTCCTGCCACACCTCCTTTCTTTTTTGTTTGTAATTTGCAAGCAGAGAGAGATAGACAGAAGAGAGACAGACAGAGAGAATGGGCGCACTAAGGCCTCCAGCCTGTGCAAACAGACTCCAGAAGCATGTGCCACTTTGTGCATCTGGATTTACATAGGTACTGGGGAATTGAACCCTGGTTGTTAGGCTTTGCAGGTAAGCGCCTTAACCACTGAGCCATCTCTCAAGCTCAGGCATATGTTCTTTTGGGCCCGTAACTCTAGCTGATTAGCTGCAAAAGACCTCTATCATTGGCAGGCTGGACCCAGAACATTTGTATTTGGGTTAGACATGGGGACAGAGGCATGTAGCAGGATAGTGTCAACATTATGAAGCCACCTTATGAGGGGGAGAGTTTTCTCTGAGGGAGAGGAGGTGGCTTTGAGGTCCCTATATGAAGTGTGTGTGTGTGTGTGTGTGTGTGTGTGTGTGTGTGTGTGTAAGGAGGAAGGGTTGTAGGGGAGAGCTCTGCAGTATGAGAGGAAGGAAGACAGAAAGTGAGAAATTAAAGAGGGGCAGAGTTGCCAAGTTGGAAGAGTGTCTGGTACAAGAGACTTCAGAGGTTGAGCAGGAGCTTGAACGCACATAAAAGAAAGGCCATCAAGAATGTTAGCTGGGCGTGGTGGCGCACGCCTTTAATCCCAGCACTGGGGAGGCAGAGGTAGGAGGATCGCCATGAGTTCAAGGCCACCCTGAGACTACATAGTGAATTCCAGGTCGGCCTGGACTAGAGCGAGACCCTACCTTGAAAAACAAAAACAAGAAAAGAATGTCACCTGGGGGCTGGAGAGATGGCTCAGATAACCTGCAAAGCTTAACGACCATAGTTCATTACCCCTGTACCCACATAAAGCCAGATGCACAAAGTGACCCATGCATCTGGAGTCCATTTGCAGTGGCTGGAAGCCCTGGCATGCCCATTCTCAGTCTCTCTTTTCTCTATCTCTGCTTACAAATAAATACAAATATTTAAAAAAAAAAAGAATATTGGAGCCAGGTGTGGTGGCACACATCTTTAATCCCAGCACTCAGGAGGCAAAGGTAGAAGTATTGCCAAGAGTTCAAGACCATCCTGAGACTACATAGTGAATTCCAGGTCATCCTGAGCTAGAGAGAAACTCTACCTCGAAAAACTTTTTTAAAAAAAGTCACATAGGGCTGAGTTTAAAGAAGATGGGCCAATGTAAGAGAATTTTGTGAGGCCCATGGGACAGCCCTCTTGCAGTTGAGGATCTGAGGAGCAAATTTAGACAAATTTATGAGGATGTACCCGAAGCATGGCTCAGAAGGGGTGGAAACACAAGATCCATCATGGGTCCTATCCTTACCAACAAAGAATTGAGAAAATGGATTCTGAGAAGGACAAAATTATGAATTGTGAGGTTTATTTAGGGAGAATTGGTATCCAGGGGAAAGGCTAGAAAGACTCAAGCCAGAAGGGAATTCCTCTCCTTGTCTGGATGGAAAGGGAAATGGGAGAATGGAGAGATAGGGAAACCTCCAGGGGAGAAGGCCACGGAAAAAATGGGAGAGGCAAAACATGGGAGCCTGGGCCAAAAGATTCAGAAGAAGCACAGGCAGGCAGGCACACACACACCCACACACCCACACACCCACACCCACACACACACATGAAAGCATAAGCCCTTCTCCTTTATAGAAAAGAAAGCTAAGAAACTGGATAGTAAAGGACCCAAAGCTGAGAGGAAAATCATACCTGTAACAAAGTGAGAAGGCACTGGAAACAGAATACATTTTGGAATCAAGTTGAAAAATGCCCAGGCAAAAAAGAAACCTCATAGGGCTGGGGCAGTGGGAGAGAGACTTAATAAACTGGTGTTCAGGTTAAAAAAAAAAAAAGAAAGAAAGAAAACTCACAAGACATAGATGGGGGAGAGAGGCTCATACACACATGCCAAACCTTTTATATGGATCAGACAAATTAGGATGGACTATGCCATCAGACTCAGGTGTGTAAAAGAGAGACCTAAATGGTTCCTGGACTCAGAGAGCTGACCGAGGAGGGGCCAATTGGTGCCTCTCTTACTATTATTTTATTATATTTTTATTATTATTAATTATTATTATTATATTCCAAGTCTCTAGAGCTAATATGAAGTAGAATCAAATCTTAATGTTGAACCTAGGAATGCAAAGAAAAGACCACAGACTCGAATTTAGGCCAAATTGAAGCAAGCTGTATTTGTGCACACAGGAGCTGGCCAGCGGCTGTCTTACCCAAACGCAGGGCTCCAGAGACCAGCAGCTAACAAAGGAAAAAGTGGGCTTTTTATCTCTTAAAACTTGGGGGGCCAGGCGTGGTGGTGCACGCCTTTAATCCCAGCAGGATTAAAGCCTCCAGCAGGAGGCAGAGGTAGGAGGATTGCTGTGAGTTTGAGGTTACCCTGAGTGAATTCCTGGTCAGCCTCGACTGGAGAGAGACTCTACCTCAAAAAAAAAAAAAAAAAAACTTGGGGGGTTTCCATCAGGGGCTTTGACAATCAGAACACACGTTTGACAGGCACAACACAGTAAAAACCAACATTCTAAGATTAATTGACATATTATCTTGATAAGGTAAAAGTCAAATTATGGTCCAAGTGGGAGTAATTAAGATTCCAGAAAGGACTGATACATATATACGCAGGGGGAACCAGGCACAAGAAGATTAAAGCATGGACATGAATTCCTTTCCAAGGAAGTTCAAAGAATGGTCAAACCAAGCAGAACTTTGTTACAAAATGGCTTCTAACTCCAAGGTGGAGTTTGGTTCTTCACTTAAACCCAGTTTTTTTTTTTTATTTATTTTGTTTGTTTTGTTTTAACTAAACCCAAACTGTCTCAGTTATCCTGGACTGCTTAAAAGGATAAAATAAACTTCAAATCTGTACCATTTAAAAAGAGCTTCCTATTTTCACTTTCATCAAACTCCAAATTCCTATTAGGTTGCAGCCTTGAGGTATGGGTCTTTAATAAAGTCCGGTAGTTGAATGAAAACAAAAATTAAGACATTGAGTTAACATCAAAACTTCTCTTTAAAAAAATAAAAATAAAATAAAATAAATAAAATAAAATAAAAAAACTTCTCTTCCAGGTAAGGTTATTTTTTTTAAGAGCTTGCTTCCATTATACGCATTGGATTCTGGGAGTTGTAGTCTTTCCATACCGCGCCCTACGGCGGGAGGGGTTGAAGAGCTGACTCACGGGGGAATCAGCCAATCAGATGAAGACAAGCAGAGCGCCAACAATTCCCGGCGCAGCGATTGGCTGAGAGCCGCGGCGCCGTCGCGCTGACTCTAGGGAGGGCTCCCCGGGTCAGATCTTGGATTCTCGCTGTCCGCTCGCGGCCATGGCGAATCCTCAGCCCGCGACCGGCGGCCTCACGGACGAGGCCGCCCTCGGGTGCTGCTCCGAGGCGGACCCCAGCACCAAGGTGGGCACAGGGGGCTCCGCGTGGCGCGGCCATGGCCCCGGAATGGAGCGGATCTTGGGGGGGGGGGCTCGGGCTAGATTCGAACTCGGTGCGACGAGGATGGGCCGGGAGGCCAGTGGGGAGGGGGGCGTGATGAACGGAGGGGATCTGGCGTTGTTTGTAAAACTGCGACCCCTCCCCCCCAGCCTTGTGCCATTAAACGTGCTTATTTGGGAACGGTGCCTGGAACCTAGGCCAAGTTAGGGTCAGATTCCATGTGTGGGGTGGACGTGTTCCCAGACTCGATCACCATGGCCCAATGGAGAAGAAGTTTCTGGAACTCTCATCCATAGTTAAGTGGTCCCAAGTCCAGCTTCCCTACCCCCTCCCCCAACTATTGCATTTGCTCTGAATTGATCCATTTGTTTTTGAGTTGTTTTTTTTTTTTTTTAAAGCCCAGGTTGACCTGGAATTCACTATGTAGTCTCAGGGTGGCCTCGAACTCACGGCGATCCTCCTACCTCTGCCTCCAAAGTGCTGGATTAAAGGCGTGCACACCAAGCCCTGCTGATGCACTTTTTAAAATATATATATATTATTGAGTAGAAACTTTGTATAGATAAGTCATGTGTCGGTATCTATCATTTCCCTCCTCCCTGTCCCCATTCCACTGAGGTCCCTGGGTGGGATTTGCTGGTATGATTCCCAGTGGGGTTGTGGATTACGAGATATAAGAGCAGCATTTGCTGGCTGCTGAACCCGACTGTGCACCTCCCCAGGAGTGTGGTGGAAAAAGAACTCGGCAATTCAATGGATGTAATTACGGATAATAAAGACCAAAAAAAGAACTCAGCAATTCCTTTTCTCACTTGTGGCCCAGGGTGATGCCAAGACCTTCCTTGGCTTAACTCTCTGTACCAAGAGAGGGTTAAGTCATTCAGGTGTGGTGCCTGTCTCCATTGCCAAGGTTAAACATTATGTAGTCATCGGTAGCAGTAAACGCCTATGTACTTATTCATTGAAATACATCATTTTCTTTTGAGCCCTTGAAGATTGAATATGAGTTTTATGCAGATCCTCTTTCAGAGAGGCAGATCCCATGGTCAATGACTTTGGGCCCTTGCTTGTTTTTTGCCCTCAGGGCAAAGAGTCAGATACCTTTAATTGTCAAAGCCTTTGACTAGCTCCTGATGTGTACTTAATTTAGGGGGAAAAAATGTTAGTCACTGCAAAATGAAAGGGGAAGAAAAAAAAAATATATATATATAGGGATGTTTAATCTCTGGTTGTCAATTTAGCAATATTTAGAGTTGCCTTGGAAACAAATCTGCAGTCATGTCTGTGTGGGATTTTTTTTTTTTTTTAGGTTAGGTTAGTGTAGAGGAGCCGCCTTAACTATGGGCAGCACCATCCTATGGGCTGGGTTCCTGGACTGGATACAAAGGAGAAAGCTAGCTGAGCATTTGCTGTTCATTGCTTTCTTTGCTTCCTGCTGAAGTGATGATGAGGCACCAGCTTCCTCCTCATCATGCTTTCTCTCCATGATGGACTCCACCCTTGGAACAGTAAGCTGAAATAAACTGTTCCTTACATAGGCTGCTTCTAGTTAGGTATTTTGTCCTAGCTGTGAGAAGGTAACTGGGTATGGGTGTGGGTGTTGCTCATCTCTTGCTTACACAGCTTTTAAGATTAGTACCTAGTTATTTTCTGGACTATAAGTTATGTCATTCTATATAAATTAATTTCCCACTTTCCTGAAGATTTGTCTACTAAGCTATTCAAACACACAGATTACAGACTATTTAGTGTCAGTTACTTTCCCGGATAGCTGAGGATTTTATTTACCAGGCAATTTCAAACAAA
>PVHP010025224.1:14247-25832 GCA_004024765.1 Zapus hudsonius | reverse complement strand
TGGGGTCAACGTGGAATAGCTGTACCCTACTGGACAGACACTCTGTAGGTCAACATGGGGTAGCTGTACCCTCCTGGACAGGGGCTCTGTGAGTCAACATGGAGTAGCTGTACCCTCCTGGACAGGGGCTCTGTGAGTCAACATGGAATAGATGTACCTACTGGACAGGGGCTCTGTGGGTCAACATGGAGTAGCTGTACCCTCCTGGACAGGGGCTCTGTGGGGTCAACATGGAGGTGCTATACCCTACTGGACAGGGGCTCTGTGAGTCAACATGGAATAGATGTACCTACTGGACAGGGGCTCTGTGGGTCAACATGGAGTAGCTGTACCCTCCTGGACAGGGGCTCAGTGGGGTCAACGTAGAATAGCTGTACCCTACTGGACAGACACTCTGTGGGTCAACATGGAGTAGCTGTACCCTCCTGGACAGGGGCTCTGTGAGTCAACATGGAGTAGATGTACCTCCTGGACAGGGGCTCTGTGGTGTCAACACGGAGGTGCTATACCCTACTGGACAGGGGCTCTGTGGAGTCAATGTGCCTTGATTCTGAACCTCCCGGGAGTGGTGAGGCCAGGGAAGGGTCACAGAGAACACAGGTGTCTTTGAAGGACCTGCATTACAGGCAGATGAGCAGAAAGATGTGCCCTTCCAGAGAAAGCCGTCTCAATGAAATTATCCCAACGAATCCATAGCCCTGCTCAAGAAACCCTTCCTTATGGGGTGTTTATTATTTATGTTTATTATTTTCCAGGAAAACTGCATGTGCTCATGGGTGGAAAGTGATGGTTTGATTTCAGACACAGGGAAGGATTGCCAAAGTCGGGTAAATTAGTGAATTCATTCCTCCTTTTCCTTCTCCCTCCCTTCTTCCCCTGCCTGCCTCCTCCACACCCAGCAAATGTTTTTGTTGATTTCCTGTTCCTTCTCCAGTGTCATTCCCATAAGTCTTCATGGTTTAGAAAAACTCAGGCAACTGCAGACTGTCAGAGCTTTACACACTGAGGACACAGCCTGACTCAAACAGGTTTGCTGATCTGGGCCTCTGTCCACCTGGGCCTGTGGATCCGGAGCTCTGCCGGCCTGACCTGTTGATCTGGAGTTCTGTTCACCTAAGCCTGTGGTTCTTCAAAGAGCCAGGCTCTTCTGCCCCACAGCCTGCCGGCACACACCCCTGGGGCTTTGGGACAAGTTAGTGGATGACGAGATAGAGCAGAATGGCCACTGAGTGTCAGGAGCCAAGCTGGGGGACTGTTAGCTCTCTGTCCACCTTCCTTGAGGACAAGAGCTGCCGGGATGCAGGCAGCTGCAAACCCATTCCCTGGTGTCTAGGGAGGAAGCCAGGACAACCAAGGGGGCTTCAGAAAGTCTGGATGACCAGGGCTTGGACCCTTGCCCGCTCTGCCAACACCCTGGAAAGCCTGCCTTTGTTAGCATGGATATTTATAGCCAAGGCTATGGTTTAGCCTCATTTACAAAAGACGTGTATCTCAGATATTAATACAAATTAATAAAAATTAAACGCTGGCCAGGGATGTTTCGGCTAAAGAGCAATTTTGTGTCCACACCGTCTCCTCTAAACATCCCTTTATTGGGCCTGATTAATTCCAGCATTTAGGAGCCGGGGGCCCTGGCAAGCCGCTCGTGTCTTAGCATGTGGGGACTGGTACCTGCCTGGCAGAGATGGAACACCGGACAGTCATGAGCCCTCCCTGCTCCTTGCCCAGTGGACGGACTATGACCAGCTCCGGCCAGAGCCATGGGGCCCCACAGAGGTGGCAGCAGCCGGCCACACTGCCCTGGATTCTGGGTGCAAGCCGAAGGCTGGCCCTGCCTTGGAAGACTGGGGCACTGCTGGTTCCACCAGGCTCTGGCCTCCTGCGTTTTGGCTGAGCGCATGTCCCCTGGGTCTTGGCTGTGCTGGCCAGTGACCCTCCTTGCGTCTTGTGGCCGCCCAACCTCAGGTGTGGGGAAGCCAGCCCCAGTCCTCATTTACGCTGGTGTTGGGGGACAGAATAGTGATCAATTTTCCCCAGAATGCAAATTATATTAAAAAATCCATACCTCTAGGAGGGCTTTTTAATGAGGCCATAAATCACCTGGAAGTAGTCCTCTGGGAGAACCAACGTCTTACTTGTTGGAAAAGAGGAGGGTAGCCTGGGGCCTGGGGAAGGCAGGTGCAGCCAATTCCTGGCCCTGAGTCTCAGGGGGTCCTTGTGTCCCTTCCTCAGGGCCCAGTGCACCTCTCTGGACAAGCCTTCCTGTGTGTGCTGCACCCAGCACCACCTGGGGATATGTGTGCCACTCAGTGCTGCATGAGTCAGGCTGACGGAACAGCGCAGGTACAGAACTGGCCACGAGCCTGCAGGGGAGTTCTGCTCTGGGCAAGGGCTCTGGTGGGCTTGTCTCCGCTGTGGGAGCCCACTGGCCAGCAAGGAGAGGGATGGAAGCCAGACAGTGACTACTGAGGTCAGGTAGGTACTGCCCTCCCCCACAAGGCTCAAGAGACACAGGTCATGCCAGGTGTTCAGGGAGGCCAGGCTGGAGGACAGCCTGAGCTCGGGAGGCTGCAGGACCCCCAGCTCTGCACGCGCTCCTGGCACTCTGGTCTCTGAGACTCCCTCCAAACCGCAGACCTTTCCCTTTCTGTGGAAAGCTGGAGAACCAAACTGAGCGAGGAGGAGCAGCTAGGGGTGCCGGCTCACAGCTTGAGGGGGGCAGGACCTAGAGAGTCACCCTGAGACACAGTGGGCTCCACAGGATGGGAGGGGGTCCGCATGACAGACCTATCTAGGAGGGAGGGGCTGCTGGAGAAGCCCAAGGCAGGGAGGGAGGTGGGATGAATCCCTGTGCCTGGCCTTGGGGACAGCTTCTAGCCAGCCATAGGAGCCAACCTGCCCCTTACATACAGAGGACCACGTGCCCACACACAAATGGTAAGCTGGGCATGTGATGCCCATGAGTCTGGGGACTCGATTACATCACCTCTACTGTTCTTTCACCTATAATCCTTCTGGGAACAGAAGGGATTGGTATTCTTGCTTTACAGATGGGGAAACTGAGGCTTAGAGACAAGGACCCCTCCCACCGCAGTACGTTGTGTCATAGGTCAGGGTCCTGGGTGGATGCCACCACTTTTGTCCAGAGCCACACAATGACCAGGTGGGCAGGGTGGGACATGGCTCAGGACCAAGACGGAGTCCTTCAGAGGTCCCTCGGCTCCCCACGCCAGGCCTCAAGAAGGCACGGGTGCCTTCACCATCCTGGGCGGCAGGAGGAGGCTCCAAGCGACTCCGTAGGTGGAACAAGGTTACATTCAGTTTCTACACGATAGCTTCTCAGAAAGGCCTTTGGACTCAACCATCCAACTGTCCAGCGCTGTCCTCTCTGTCCCTCTGTCAGCTGGTCACCCACCAGAGCCC
This sequence comes from Zapus hudsonius, assembly GCA_004024765.1. NCBI lineage: Eukaryota > Metazoa > Chordata > Mammalia > Rodentia > Dipodidae > Zapus > Zapus hudsonius. The sequence continues at coordinate 22,409 of PVHP010025224.1, read as the reverse complement.
TCCTGGGGTGACTTACTCGGCCACAGGGGTTCCCACTGCATGTCTGCCAGGAAATCTCCCTTTTCCTCTGGTTCTTCACCACACTGGGTGCCAATGTGAGGATCCCACTGCAGTGGACGCACAGGGTGGACACCACCGTGGACTCATGCAGGGACGCTCAGACTCAGTAGTACCTTAGGGGTGCTCTTGGTACCCTGAGGTCAGAGGTGGTTATGTGGCACCCCAGGACCCTGCCCACCACCCAGTGCATTGCTATGGTGGTGTGGTGGGGGACTGCACATGTCTGAGAGACATCCGGGTTCCCCAGCCATACCTTCCCACTCTTGCTCCTTCGCCCATCCTCGGGTTGGCCAGTCGTGGGCACAGGTTGGAGGGATTTTCTGCCAGGGAGGCTATTGTCAGTGGAGCCTGGCTGCTGCTCCCTGGTGCAGGAGCTGGGAGCTCCCTACTGTCGCCACTGGAATGGAGCCTTCACCCTGATTCCTTTCCAGCTTCCTGGTGAGGGAAGGTCAGCAGCAGGATGCTGACCGGGACCTTTGCTCTCCCTTGGAGAGACGAGCAGGTCCAGAGCCCATGTGGTCTGCTGAGGCTTCTCCCAATCATGACTCCTGTCCCCGGAATGACATCTTCAGAGCTCCCCAACGACCATAGGTTCGGGGCTCTCAGCTCAGCCTCAGGTGACCTCAGGAGATCTGTGGTGGCTCAGGGCCATTTAAGAGACTCCAGAGCCCCTGTGGCTGAAAATCAGGGGGTCCTAGGAGACACTGTGGCCACATCTCCCTGTGCTACATGGAAAGTCTGGCTGTATACCAGAGAGTTTGTCATGTTCATGAGGGAAGGGTGCCAAGCCTGGGTGGCAGGAGAAGAGGCACGAGGGATAAAAGAGCCCCCGAAGGAAGGTGGACAGGTTGGGGGCTGGTGGCTCCTGGGAGCTCAGACATGCCCTCTGGAACCCCCAGCAGCCAGGGTTCCCTGCAGACCCCAAGCCTCCAGCTGAGCCTCCTCCCAGGGTCACTGGATGACAGTGAGAGCCTGGACATGACTCACGAGGTTTCCACATCAGAGGCCTGCTGAGTGTCCCCATCCCCAACACAAGGAAACAGGCCCTCAGGCTCTGTTCCCTGTCCCCATTCCCCTCACAAGGACACCATCCTTAGCCTATCTGACCCCTACCTTCTCCTTTTAATACCTCATAGCTCCTCCCTCAGGACTCCATCATTGTTCCATCCGGGATGAATGGTGAGAAGCAGAGAGGAGATCAGATGATAACAGAAGCTCTCTTCCCCCTGGGACCCTGAGAGGAGACGGCTGGGAAACAGGAGTCCTCACTGCTGACCCAGAGCACTGGGCTCTGCAAAACATGGCCTTGATCTTGAAGAACATGAATCTCGGCCCAGAGGAGCCTGCAGCACCGGAGGTATGTTCTGGAATATTCCTCGTGGACCTAGTCCTATCTATACAATGAAGGGGTTGCTTTCTCCTCAGGGCTTCCTCAGGGCCCTTCCCCAAGACAGCCTTCTCTCCCCAGTTGCCCTGTCCCTCCTTTTCTCAGACTTGTGCCTGACCCCAGAGATGGTGTGCAGGATGAGTCTTCACTGGCTTGGACCCTGTGCCTGGCTGGACCGGCATAGGGTAAGTGTCATGGTTTGATCCAGGTGTCCCCCACAAACAAATGAATGTGTTCTGAGTAATCGGTCCTCAGCTGATGGCAGTTTGGGTTTTACAACCTCGATGAAGCTGTGTTGTCGGGGGTGGGCTTATGGGGTTATAAGCCAGCTTCCCCTTGCCAGTGTTTGGCGCACCTTCCTGCCGCTGTTTGCAGTGCTGTGGCAGAGGTGATGTCCAGCCCTCTGCTCATGCCATGGTTTTCCCTGCCAGGATGGAGTCTCCCCTCGAGTCCGTAAGCCAAAGAAACCCATTCCTCCACAAGCTGCTTTTGTTTGGGTTCCTCCTGTGCAGCAGCAACTAGAAAGCTGACCGCGACAGTAAACCTCCTCAATATTTGTGAACGAATGAGTGAATGAATGGTGAATGAATGAATGGGCAAATAAGAGATTGTTGAGATGATGCCAGTACTTCCAGAAGTTTCTTCTAGTTTTTCCAGCACAGAGCTGGGCATCCTCAGCCTTGCCTGGCTTTCCTCATGGGACCAGGAAAGAAACCGGAGGGATGCTAACAAGGCCAGTGACCTGGAATGTGTCCCTTTTTAAAAAAATATTTTATTTATTCATTTTTCAAGCAGAGAGATACAGAGAGAGAAAGAGATAGAGAGAGAGAGAGAGAGCATCAGGGCCACCACCTTGTGGGTCTGGCTTCTGTGGGTCCTGGGGAATTGAACCTGGGGCCTTAGGCACTGGAGGCAAGTGCCTTAACCTCTGAGCCATCTCTCCAGCCCTGTCCCTTGTATATATAGATCTGTGCCTTACCTGACCAGGCAAAGAAGACATGCTTCTGTCAGGAATGTCATCCCAAGGAAACCAAAGCAGGGCTGGGGATGGGTCAGCCCCTCTAGCTGCACTAGCCTCGGAGTGTCCCACCGCCTTATCTGAGCAAAAGGCAGCGAGGCTCCTGCAGGGCTATCCAGCAAACAGAGCTGCAAGACCTCCCACCTTCACCATGTCTGAAAGCCTCTCCTTCTGTAGCTCCATGAACTGTGCAGAGGTCCTCAGCTCAGGGCCTAGTTTGCAGATTAATTGAAGACAAGGTCATCCTGAAGCCCCACACTTCCTAAAGCCAACATGGCTGGTGGTTTTATGACCAGAAGATACACAGACACTCACGATGGCCACGTGACAATAGACAAAGGTGACGTCAAGCCAATGAGCATGGAGGGTGAACAGGAGATGTGGGCCAAACCCCTGCAGCCTCACACAGAGCCGGTCCTGCCCAGCCTGGCCTCAGACTTTAGGCTTCAGACACACTTCTCTTGCTCAAACCATCATCACATTGTCATAAGTTTTTATGGACGCCCATTTGGGGCTGTTTCTTCTCCTCAATCCTCATGACTTTCCCTAAAATGTCCATTTCTGCTCCTTGAGGAAGCTTCTAGAAAGGCCTGTCCCCGCTGTGCTGCCAGTCTGGGACTGTGTTTGAGGAGGTCAATGAGGCCCCTGGCTGCAGGAATGCTGCTCAGATGGAAAGTCCATTCTCTGTTTTCCGACTCAGATCCCTGCGGGGTCTCTGGCTCTCTCCATGTTTCCACTTCCCTCCTCCAGTTCCATTTAAAATAGAATCCACCAACAATCAGAGCGTGAGGCCTGCAGCCCAACTCGGAAACAAACTCCAGCTCCAGTGAAGAAACACCGCTGAAGGGTGTCTCCCGCCGGAGACAAAGGCCGCCCAGCTGCTCCAAAAAGCTCTACTTCCCCAGCTCTGTCCCCCGCCTTAATGGCCGTGCTCTCCCCGGAGCCTAGAAACTGGGCCAAGGCTTCGTCATGCAGCCGAGAGAAGGCCTGCCTGGCCTCCAAGGCCTGTGTCTTGGGCAGATTCTGTCTGAGGAGCCAGGGCAGAGGGTATGTCAGGAGCTTAGAGAGGAGACCTAGTCACTGTCACAGGCAGTCACAGGCCACTGGGATGAATCTTCAAACCAGGCACAATTTGGGGGAGGAAAGGATTTATTGAAACTACAGATTGAGGGGAAGTTCCGTAACAGCGAAAGAGGCTGGAGCAGAGAGAGAAACCCATCACCTACACCACACACACAGAACAGGGATCAAGCAGGAGGGGCAGGAGAGAACTTCTTCCCCTTTCTATAGCCCTAGGGTGGGGTCTTGCAACCCTATCCCAGACTTAATGGCTTCCTGAGTGAGTCTCTGGGATTTCCTTCCTGCACTGCCCACACAGGAAAGGATGTTTACTTCCAGCTCCTTTGAGCTTCCTGACATCCTGCCCTCAGAGACCCACCCAAGATTACTTAGAAGGTCAAGTTGAAAACAAAACTTAACCATCACAGTCACCTTTGGGGACATTGAGAATGCTGGTGAGTCCAGCAGGAGGTAGGTGCAGCTTGCAGAATGACCACCAGGTAAACTGAGGGAAGCCAGGATCTGGGCAGAAGAGGCAGGGTGGGAGGCTGAGGACCATGTCTGAACTTGGCTATTGGGCTCCTGTTGATTGTGCTCCACAGATCTGGAGGGAGCTCAGAAATCTGCTCTGTTCCTTCCTCCCAAGTGATGCAACCTCCTCACCAGCGATGCTCAGCGTGAGCCTGGATGCTCTGTCTGCCCTTCCGCCTCCGACAAGAGGGAAATGTCACCTTGAATCTTCCTAATGGCCACAAGCCACAGATTTGCACTTGTGCCTCTATGGCTGTAAGAGCCTCCTGCCAAGCTCTGAGTGACCCTCAACACAGCACGAGGTGGGCACATATGTGGTACTGAAGCCAGGGTGCTGGGGCGGAGCCAGGTCAACTGATGCCCAAGTCTACATGCCCACACCCAAGCCTCGATGCCCTCCACTGCGCCCCTGACCCAGGGACTAACCCTCCCCTTCCGGCTCTGCACGGGAGCTATGATGTCCAGCTCCCAAGAGTTTCTCCTCTCCACACTCACCAAGGACTCGCAGGGCCCTTGATATGTAGTTCTGAGTCCTAGGCAGGCTGGAGACACTGAGGCAGGAATCTCCAGTCTGTCTACCCATCCCCAGATGATGCCTACTGTGGTCCAGGAAGGATAGAGATGCCCATTTAAGACAGGAGGTGCCAGAGAGCGGTGCTAAAGCCCCATTTGACACTCAGGCCTGGGGGCGGGAGATCTCCAGTCCAAACCAGGCAGAGGCAGGGGTCTGGTTCATTAGACTCCCTTGGAACTGTGGGTAAAGGGTGGGTACCAGAGTGTGTGGCTGGCCTCATACTAGCCAGTCTCTTTCCTTCGGAGGCTTCGCTGGTGGGAGCGTGTACAGCTCGGCTTTGGGCTGCCCGCCTTGCCCGGGAAGGGTCTTGCTCTGAGGTCCAGGCTTGCTTGGATTCTTGGCAATCCTCTTGCTTGAGCCTCCCATAGCTAGAATCGTAGGTGTGCAGCACCATACGGGGCTCCGGCTCTAAAACGCTTCTCAGTGAGGGTGGAGGGTGAGCAGAGAGATTTGAACAGTTATCTGCGAGGCCACCATGTCCTCAGCACTGCCCTTGCACATGGAGTGTGGGGCACCCGTGAGCCCAGATTCTGACCCATCTTGGGTGGGGTCAGTAAGACAGATGTGATCTCAGCAGGATGCAGCTGCAGGCTGGGAAGACGGAGCACCCAAAGGCCAGTGGCTTAGTTAACCTTTCTCGTTGCTGCACAGAAAAGAACCCAACCAAATCCAGCTGATGGGAGGAATGGAACTCGAGGGGAGACTCCATCCTGGCAGGGAAAACGATGGCATGAGCAGAGGGTGGACATCACCTCCGCCACAGCACTGCAAACAGCGGCAGGAAGGTGTGCCAAACACTGCCAAGGGGAAGCTGGCTTATAACCCCCATAAGCCCACCCCCGACAACACAGCTCCATCAAGGTTGTAAAACCCAAACTGCCATCAGCTGAGGATCGATTACCCAGAACACATTCATTTGTGGGGACACCTGGATCAAACCATGACAGCCAGGCTCCATCCTCACCCAGGCTGAGAAGACAGGACGCTGAGCCACCCAAAGGCCAGGTTCTACCCTCACACCAGAACCTGCTTCCAAGCAGAATGACCAGCCAGGCCTGGTGGCTCGTGCCTTTAATCTCAGCACATGGGAAGTTGAGGCAGGAGGATCACTATGAGTTCGAGGCCAGCCTGGGTGACAGTGATACCCTGTCTCCATTAAAGTATCCAGGTATAATAAAGCCAGCTGAAGGGGCTGAGCACCCCTGCCTTGCTCCGGGTGCTGAGTTTGGTCTGTGCAGTGTCCCCATCGCGGTGGGGGAGTGGATTATTCTTGGGGACATAAGCTACGGAGTACCAGTCATCACAATGGTCTCACTGTAGAAGGTGACAGTTTATCTGAAGGTGGTCACCTTCACGAAGGAGAACGGGAAAGTCCTAATAATATGGATGGGAATTTTCCCAGGAATGTTAAGCAGCAAGGGAGATGCTGTGCAAACCGGGAGAGATGTGGGGAAAGAAGACTGTGTGGGTGACTCCATTTAACCAGGACTCCTGCTTCTGCCCAGAGGCCCACGCTCGCGTTCACGCTGGGCCGTGCAGATCCGTGCCCATCCCATATCTCCGTGGCCTTGCTCTCTGCGCGTGGCAAGGCCCAGCGAGCGGCAGGGGTGAGCGGTGTGCAGAGAGAGCTCCAGACGGACGTCAGCATGGGAGGAGAAGGCAGGCAGGCATGGAGAAGGGATGCCAGGGATGTTCCTGTGGAACGGGGCATTCTGACCCTGCCTTCCAGCCCTGGTTCTGTGAGTCAGGGCTTTGGTCTAAAGAATAAAGAGATTTAATGAGCCACCTGACCCTTGTGGGCTTCTGTCATGGACTCCACGTCCCCCAGTGTGTCTCCCTGGAGGCAGAGAAGGTCACAGGTGTGTGGGGAGAGCAGCTGTGCATGTTTTAGGCCTGTTCTGAAGAGAGGCTGAGAGCCTGGTCCATGAGCCAGGCCTCAGTAGTGAGAGCAGAGGCTAGCTTGTCAGAATCTCAGCTGTCACTCAGGTGTCACCATGGAGATCCCTGGCTACACATAAGATTTGACCGCTAGCCTGGCATGGTGGCACACACCTTCAATCCCAGCACTCTGGAGGCAGAGGCAGAGGCAGGCGGGTAACTGTGAGTTCAAGGCCAGCCTCGGACTATAGAGTGACTTATAGGTTAGCCTGGGCTAGACCGGAGACCCGAACCTTACAAAGAAAAAAAGGCTTTTCCTCCAATCGCTGCATCTTCTGGGTTTTTTTTTTTCTTAAAAAAAGGGAAAGAGAGCAAAGTTGGCAGGAGGAAAATATCAATATTCTAGCCATATTGAGTTCCTGTTTTTCAAATTGCAGATGAGATAATGGGCAGAAACGAGACGAATTATCAGCCGTCTCTGGTGGGCACTTTGGTGCGAGGAGCGTCAATCCATAGGCCTTTGGCGTCGCCTCGCAGGGAAATTAAATATCGCTGAGTGACAGCCGGTGTGCTCATTACCTTAGGGAACCCACCTTCCGAAGGCAGGAATTCAAAGTCTCCTCGGGGCGGATGAGCCAGCTGATAGTCCATCACTCAGGCCCCTGACACGCAACTCTGCTCTTGCCATTTTGTTAATGAGGAATCGCGCTCAAATCCTAAGAGCCTGTTTCCCTAAAGAGATGCTCAGCGTCCTGATGGAATGGAGGTGACTTTGAGAGGGACACCCAGCAAATGCTTAATGACTTTTTAACCTTTTGTAACTTCAGCTGGAACACTTCCAGGCAATTTGTCACAGCACTGTCAGAATCGACAGAGGATGAGGGCCAGGGACCACCATGGGCTGAAAGTTGCTCTACCCTCCCCCACCAGCTCCAAGGTGTCTGGACCTTAGTTCACACAGTCAAGAGCCTGGGCCTGCTTAGGCCCCGTAGCAAATATGGAGTCCCAGCTGTCTATCCATGTCCAGTTCCTGGCTCCTCTTTTTTTTTTTTAATAATTTTTTTAGAAAGTATTTATTTATTTGGGGAGCCAGGCATGGTGGTGCACGCCTTTAATCCCAGCCAGCACTCGGGAGGCAGAGGTAGGAGGGTTGCCATGAGTTCGAGGCCAGCCTGAGACTACAGAGTGAATTCCAGGGCAGCCTGGACTAGAGCGAGACCCTACCTCGAAAAAACCAAAAAAATTAAAAAAAAAAAAAAAAGAAAGAAAGAAATCAGCTCTCAGCTGGAGAGATGGCTCAGCGGTTAAGGCACTTGCCTCCAGTGCCTAAGGCCCCAGGTTCATTTCCCCAGGACCCACATAAGCCAGACACACAAGGTGGTGGCCCTGGTGCGCTCTCTCTCTCTCTCTTTCTCTCTCTCTCTGCTTGAAAATGAATAAATAAAATATTTAAAAAAAGAAAGTATTTATTTATTTTGGTTTCTTTTTTCTTTTTTATTTATTCATTTTTAAGCACAGAGAGAGAGAGAGAGAGAGAGAGAGAGAGAGAGAGAGAGAGAGATTGAGAGAGCACCAGGGCCACCACCTTGTGGTTCTGGCTTATGTGGGTCCTGGAGAATTGAACCCAGAGTCTTAGGCACTGGAGGCAAGTGCCT
>PVHP010025224.1:0-14147 GCA_004024765.1 Zapus hudsonius | reverse complement strand
ATGCTCCTGGTCTCCTTTGCTTCTCTGTGGAACACAGTGACTCCTCCAACGAACTAACCAGCGAGCTCCCCGGCCTCCACCCAGGGCCCGGACAATGGGCTGTGTCCTCTGCAGGGAAGGCCCCACCTGGGTCGTGATTTCTCTCTGCATATCAAGTAGCAGAAGCCCCTTGAAGAAATGCCTCCCTCCAGGCCACGACCTCGTGTGAGCTTTCCCACGCAGCTGGGGTGATTTGCAGGAGTTTGGGGTGTCCCTGGAAGATGCAACAAGAATGGTTCTGCTAGAGCAGAGACAGGAGGTCCAGAAGGCATCCTGCAAAGGATGGTCACTCAGAACCCCGGGGCCAGTTCTGAGGCTCAGAACCTTGCTCCGGAGGTGGGTGGCTTCCAGTTCAGCTGTTCAGCGTGTGAGGAGCAGGTGTGGGGCAGGTGCCCAGTATCTGCACAGAAAGCCGGTGTCCACTGACCTCTCTGCTGGACAGCGTGCAGAGGGCCCGCTGCCCCCCTCTGGTGTCTCTCTGGTCGTTTGTCATCGTGGCCTTCACTCACAGATTTCACATCTGAAAGTCACATCGCAACCAATTGTCACAGTGGGTCTTGCCAAGACATTAGAGCCTCACTTATGGGATTGTTTCCTGAAATGGCTCATTGGGAAATATTTTCTGCTCAGCTGAAAGTTCTGTGGCAGGGAACACAGCCCATGAATCTGAATGTCAAGCCCCGGGTGTCTGTGTGTGGAGCCCGGCCCTCCCTGAGGCTCAGGAGCCCCCTTGGCCACTTCTCTTGCAAAACCTCACAACAGCTTCTCCTAGCTCTGCGGCCACCCCAGCCAGCACCTGTCACCTGCCACCATACTATTTGCTGGAGCATGGGATTAGGATTTGTGGGCAGAGACCCCCCCCCGACCACTATCCACCAGAACCCGTGAGCGTCACTGCATTTGACAGATCTACAGACATGACTAAGGGAAGGACGTTGCGACCGTGGGAGACCCAGGGTGGCCTCTGAACCCATCACTGCTGTTCTCATAAAAGACACACAGAAGAGTCATTTAGAGGAAGAGAGAGGCAGAGACTCGAGTGAAACGGTCCTAAGCCAACCACCACTGCCGGCCACCAGAACCCGCAGGGACGGTGTAAGACGATTGCTGTGTGTGGTTCCTGGACTGGCTCATCCCGGGGGAGGAGCAGGGGCATTGGGCCTTGCTCGTGTTGGGCCAATGGAAGGCATTGACGAAACAAGGCATTTGGCTCTGTGGACTCCCTGGGCTGTGGAGGGTGGGCTCCATGAGCTGTGGAGGGTGGGCTCCGTGGGCTCCCTGAGCTCTGGAGGGCAGGACATGGCCTCCAGGACTGGTCCCCTTGACCAGCTTCCTCCAGCAAGGCCTAGCCTCCCGCCTTTCACCCCTCCTGGTAGTGACTCTGTGAAGGGATTAATCCACTTATGGGGTCAAAACTTCATCCTCCATGGATCTTAGACTCGCCCAGCGTGCTGCTTCACTGCCCCTAGGTGTGTGCTGATCCAGTCTGGCTGGCAATCAAGAGTATCGTCCTGGGGGAGGTGGTCAGAGAGAGAGAGAGAGAGAGAGAGAGAGAGAGCTCCTGGTCCTGCTGGCTGACACTGACCAGAAAGGCCCTGGGGCTGGGCAGAGTTTCTATCTTATTTAGCTTGCATTTGTGCTGTGCCTCGTGTGATGGCCTGGCAGCTAGCTCATGAGAGGCGGGAACCTGCCTTGTGCCAGCCAGAGGTGATGAGTCTTGCCTATGCTACAGCTTGTTGGAATCCCTAGGCTCCACACCCAGACCCCTGGAGACAGTCAGTCATGGGGCCTGGAACAGGGAGCACCACCTCCTCCCCTTCCTGGGACTCCCTGGCCCTCCTCCCTGACAAGGATGCCCAACCTTTCTGGGCTCATAGCATGGCTCAGAGCCAGCTGGGCCGCCATACTCTTGGCCCTGCCCGGGAGCACAGTGAGCTGACTGATCTCCACCCTCGACAGAGGCTCCATGAACCTCCCATGTTCCCACACATGTACACACGTACATGTACCCTGAGCCTCTCATGCCCAGCCTGGCTGGGGACCCTCAACAGAGCTGGGCCTGCACTGAGCCTCTTGCCTCATAAGACAGTTTGGGCACAAGCCTCGTGTTCTCGGACAGAAACGAACAAGTCACCAAAGGCAGAGGTCTGTCACTCCGGGTTCCAGGGTGACCTGAGCTCAGGGAGGAGCAGGAACAGGAGGTGCTGGAGTCCCAGCAGGGAATTCTTTAACCATTCCACAGAACCATAGCCTGAACCTTCCCTGGGGACCCCTTGGAATTCAAGGTCATTACCACACCTACACCCTTCCACCATGGCCATCTTCCTGTCTCATTTCAGTTCTTCTGTGATTGAGCCTGCTGTTCCCTTCAGCACTTGGGGGTGGAGATCCTCACTTAGGGATACCTGTTAGCCTGGAAAATTCCAGAAGTTGTTGGAGAACAAGCAAGGGGTCTGTGCTTTGGGGATGGCGGTGACACCTTTTGACATTAAAGTATCAGTGATCCATAAGTGGCCCAAGAGGGGAGCAGGCCTCTGCTCTGAGGGGTTCGTAATGTCCACCTCTGAGGCCACAGTGATCACCTGCCAGGTGACCAGAGTGCTGGAATGTCATAGTGGAAGGGCGTCCAGGGTTGGTCTTCTGTGTCCACCGTGCATGCAGCTAGCTGATCAAGACTGACTCACAGGCCTGAGGAAGACTGGGAGTTTGCAGCTAGCTTCTGGTCTTTGAGGTAAAAATTCCAGTAAATGGAATTTCCAGGGGTGAGGTCTCTAGCCAGACCACACTCGTGGGAGGAAGGGGGCCTGAAGGTTGTGTCTCAGAAGTTGCACCTTGAAAGCCAGACCAGAGGTCAGAGGATGGCTTGTGAGACGGTCAGTTCTTTCTTGGGGGATTGTAAGAAAACAGCTCAAAGATATTGGTAGATTAATTTCAATTACAGTAGCAGGTGGCAGAAACACAGAGCAACTAAATCAAATGAGTAGAGACGATACGAAAGCTAAGAGAGGAAAAGCTATCAGCACAGTGGTTCCTGCTTTCGACAAGAGAAATATGCTTGCTTCATGGGATATTGTGTTTTCAGTAAGTCTCCTAATGAAATTTTGAAAAACCCAGTGACGTTGATCCAAATTTTAGCCTGGAAGCCTATTATTAAAATTGATGACACCAGCCTAATGCGTTGTAAGTTATGGGGACAGGAGATGATAAATCTTGAAAATTTGCATTGTATAAAAATGTTTTAGTAGATGGTTTTGTAGTCAGGGAGATTAGCTACCTCTTTGAGTGGCTGCTCCAGCGTGGAAGAGGAGAGATAAACGCTGGATAAGGCGGATGCACCTCTAGGGGAGACTTCGAGATGATAAACGGCTTTCTTGTCCGTCCGTTCACAAGCATTTACTTTCAATCATTTAGCCTCATTTACTCTTTAGAGTCTGCAGTACCTGCAGGAGGGCTGGGCAGGCCAGGAGCGAAGCCACCGACCCTCACTGCTGATCCGTCTTGCGTGGCCACGGAGACAGGACAGGCTTGGGGTGAGGAGCAGAGGGGCTTCGATCTGGGTGAGATTTTACAGTCCGGACTAGGGTTCTGGAATCTCTGAGTCCTGTGTCTTGTACCCAGTCACCCAGACCTGCTGGGAAAAATGCATCTCTTTCTCCAGGAGGAAACTCCACCCTTTGACTCACTGGGTGATGACCACTTTCTCTGTACAGGATGGTGGTCTGCTTGTCATTTTCCCCAACCATGGCCATTAGGTCATACATGTAAATAACAACACAGGAGGTGATCGCTGTCCAAAAGCTGAAGATGGCACTGAACCCCAAGGAGGGAGATTCCCCTGTCTCCAGCGGGGCGGGGTGAGAGGCAAGGGAGCCCGGGGCGCCAGACCTAGGGAGATCCCCACTCTCAGTTGCACACTGTAAGGGCAGACCCCCGTTTCCACTTATACCGTCTCTTCCCTTTTCCGTCCAGCCCTGCCCCAGCCCAGAGTGGGAGGCTGACCCACTCTCAGACAGGATCTTGTCCAGGGACACACACTCCTGTCCTGAGCGATGATGTCACTTGTAGCATTCGGGTTCTATTTCTTCTTTGATCTCACTTGTAAAAATGATAATTTGGCCATGTTGGCTGGTGGCTTATTGAATCCCCTCACCTCTGATTCAGCAGAGATGTGTCCGCACCATCTTTTCTTGCTCGTTAACCAAGAGGCATCAACGACAGCACGAGGTTGGCTGCTGTCCTTTCAGGGTGGGACCAGCCTGGATCATACACAGTGCAATGTGTGTCTCTTGGTCTACATGCTACATCTCAACCAAGAAGAGAAACTGGGGGTGGGGCTTACCTAGCATACACAAGGCTCTGGGTTTGAGCCCCCAAAAGAAGAATGATGTGGAAATTGACGTCCTATGCCAAAAGACCCATGCGATGATACACCAGCTCACAGATAAGGGAATTTGGAGGTATCTCTAGCTTTTTGTTTTATAAACTAAAAGAATTGAAATCCACAAATCAGAGGGCAATGTTTACAGGTTTTATTAGACTCTAGATAGCATTGAAGAGAAGGAAGGAAGGCAGGGCTCATGTTTAAGAGGGACATGAGCAAGGTTCCCAGATCAAAGAGAAGCCAGGGCCTCAAGGCCAGGCAGATGCTCTACACTGAGCTATAGCCCCAACCCCTTTTGTATTTTCTATGTTGAGACATGGTCTCACTCATGGCCCAGGGAGGCCTTGAACTCCTGATCCTCCCGCCTCATTCCTCTGAGTACCTCACGATTAATGGCCTGAGCCACCAGGCCTAGAGGCAGCTGCAGTTCCTCCCGCCCTTCCTCCTTTTCTTTCTGCTCTTTCCTGTGTTGGGGATTGAACCTGGGATCTTACACCTGCTAAGCACGGTTCACCACTCAACATCCCAGCCCCATAAGTGCTCTCAAAACCAGAGGCAACACAAAACAACTCAACAAATTGAGGTTACCAAAAAGACCCAAGGGGCAATGTAGAACCAAACATTCACAGACTAGAGCTCTTGCTGCCCGTCAACGACAGAGTGAAGCTCACAGGGGCCACCTCAGCAATCTCCAGGACAGAACGGAAGGCATCTCACAAAACAGCCCGAGAGCAGAGAGACAGAGGGACCTCTGTCATCATGGGAAGAGAGCAGGGATCAAAGGTCAGCTCTTCACAGAGCAAAGCTCAAAGAGTATTTCTGAAAAATTTCAATTTAATGCATCCAGAACTGGCAACAGACATAGACACACGCATACAAGGAATCTTCTAGACCAGAGCAGATTAGACCAACCGTGGGAGTGGAGATGCAAGTGTCACCCACAGCCACGAGTGTCTCCGATTAAGCTTCCTTCTTGGTCCCCAGCTGGTGGAACCTTTGGGAGGTGGAGCCTTGTAGGAGGTGTGTCACTGGGGGTGGGCCTTGAGGTTTGACAATCCAGTCCTCCTGGGTGATGTCAGCTGGTTCACTCAGAAAACGTCTCTCCCTGCTGCTGATATAAAAAGATGTGAGCTCTGCCACGCTTTCCCCGCCATGATGAAGCGCCCTTCCAAACAGCAAGTCAGAGAGAAACCCTTTTGTCCCCTGGGCTGGTCCTGTTCAAGTGTTTTGTCCCGGCAACTGCTACAGGGATCATGACACATTATCCCGATAATTCTAAATAATGAAAGGAAGAAGGCAGAAAGGGGACATGGCCAGCTTCCTAGTCCTGTCCTTTGTGCTACTCGAGATGAAACCAGGGACATGCCAGACAAGACTCTCTCACCGAGTTATGTCCACATCCCTTCTTAGCTTTTTTTGTTAAGTTTTACTTTATTAACAATTTTAAAATAGGTACATAATGTATTTTGATCATAAACTCCTTCCATTACCTCCCCTTGTGTCACTCCACATCCTCCTTCCCTGAACCCCTTCTTCCAAACTAGTCTCTCTTTGATTTTGATGTTCTTCTTTTGTGTAGTGATGTGACACACCCAGCCCACTTTTTACTTTTTATTTTGGACAGTCTCATGGTTTGATCCAGGTTTGATCCCCCACAAACAAATGAAAGTGTTCTGATAGATGGATCCTCAGCTGATGGCAGTTTGGGTTTTACAACCTCGATGGAGCTGTGTTGTTGGGGGCGGGCTTATGGGGGTTATAAGCCAGCTTCCCCTTGCCAGTGCTTGGCACACCTTCCTACCGCTGTTTGCAGTGCTGTGGCGGAGGTGATGTCCAGCCCTCTGCTCATGCCATCGTTTTCCCTGCCAGGATGGAGTCTCCCCTCGAGTCCGTATGCCAAATAAACCCTTTCCTCCACAAGCTACTTTTGTTGGGGTTCTTTCTGCGCAGCAACTAGAAAGCTGACTGCAATAGACAGGCTGTCACTAAGTGGCCCCAGCTGGCCTTGAACTTTTCATTCTTGTGCTTCAATCTCCAAAGTATCTTAGATGACAATCCTGTGCCACCAAATCCTATTTCATAATTAAGGCGGGAGCAATGACTTTAGTATGCCCCCCAAAAACATTGAAACATAAGAAAGGGGGCCAAATGTAACAGGGACATTCTGTTATAGGAGAACCCAATGGGTCTCTGATTACACCTAAGGCCTGTTCCCTGGGATGAAATTCCTGCCTGGTTCTGAAAACTTAATCCAAAGCCCATGCCTGGGGAGGCCATTAGCCCTATTGGGAAAACTACCAACCACTGTTGTCTGGAGGAATGGATATATTTTGCCCACCAAACTTCCGTCTGAATACTTATGTTCATGCCCATGAATCAGTGCTCCTCCCACTTTTGGTGAAAGTCCCTTTTCAGAGGGTGATGACCACTGGGCTGACTCAAAACTCACCAATGTGCTGAGAAGAAGTGACAGTGGAGTGTTCAGCACTGAGTGAGACATCTCTGTCACACCCTCCAAGGCTCAGGAACCACTGTGGAAGAGGTGGAGGAAAGAAGGTAAGAGCCCTACTGAGTGGAAGAGGGGGCGGAAAGATTGTGAGAGCCGTGGTGGGGGAGACTATCCAGAGGCATGGCACCCCTCAGTAACAACATACTTGGGCTGAGTACTAGGCTATCCATGGTCCCCTACCACAGAGACTTATACAGACGGCCCACGGAGGAGGATATCCAGCTGACTGAGGATGGGGAGGGGGGGCAATGAGGAATTGGGGATAACAACTCATTGTTGGCCCACTAAACAATGTAACTCATTATGGACAATAAAAAATAAAAAATAAATAAAAATAAAAAAAGAAGAAGGTAAGAGCCCAAAGGAAGGGAGGAGCTCTTACAGTGCTGTCTTCCAGACACAAAATGGCCTTGAGATTCATACCTCAAAGTGGCTGATGCTACTTACAAAAGATATGCAAAATAGGAGGGAAAATGGTGACATTAAAATAGAAGAGAGAGGCCTGGAGAGATGGCTCAGCAGTTAAGGCACTTGCTTCCAGTGCCTAAGACCCCTGGTTCAATTCCCCAGTACCCACATAAGCCACACACAAGGTTGTGGCCCTGGTGTTTTCTCTGTCTGTCTGTCTGTCTGTCTGTCTCTCTCTGCTTGAAAATGAATAAATAAAATAAAAAATATATAAAATAGAAGAGAGACTAGTTGGAAAGAATAAGGGATTCAATGGAGGGGAGGTTTGGGAGGAGGAAAAAGAAGGTTGTTGAGTATAGACTATGGTCACGTTATATTGTCTCTAGGCACAGAGGGTGTCAATAAAACAACAATATCATACCAGTTTTTACAGGTGAGCTGAAAGGAAGGAAAAGAAAAAGATGCCCACATTCATAAAAATAAAAAGCCATGGGTCTATTCATATCTGATATAATAGATTGATTTCAAGACCAAACTTCCAGGAGGCAACAGCTTTACATAATGATAAAAAGGTCAATCCACCAGAAAGACAAGAGAATTAGAAGCGTGTCCAACAAAGCAATGCTGTCCAATACGTAAGATCAGTGGAGTGTCTGGGCGGTCAATCACAGCCATGGACGGTGACTAAGGCATCAGCTCTAAGACACATAATCAATAAGAATAGAGATGATCTGAGTGCACACACAAGCAACGGATTCTGGCGGGTGTGTACAGAGCTTTACCCCACAGCCACGGAATACACACCGTCTTACAGATGCTCAGGGGAAACGCCATTCATCAAGACACACGGGATCCTGAACAAGCCTCAGATTTAATAGCATTGGTGTCACAGCGAGTGTATATCAGAGGAAAAGTCAGAGAAAAAAATCTTTCAATGTATGGAAATGAAGCACCATACTTCCAAGTTATCCATGGGTTAAAGAAGAGGTTTCATAGGAAGCCATAAAATTTAACCTGAATGAAAGAAAAAAAGGTTATTAAAATGTGTAGCATGCAGTCCAATCAGTGTAGCAAGGGAAATTTTTACTGACATTAATGATTATAGGTAGACTCCATCAAGAAATGTGAAAGGTCTCTCTAGTCAATAATCTCCTCCTTCAAAGATCTTGGGAAAAAAAGAAAAGCAAAGTGAATGCAAACAAGGAAAGGAAAGAGGGAGGCATAGTGGTTCACACTATCGTCCTAGCACTTAGGAGGCTACGGCAGGAGGATTCTCAGGGTCTCGTGAATTTGAGGCCATCTTGGGCTGCATATATATATATATATATATATATATATATATATATATATATATATATATATATATATATATATATATATATAGAGAGAGAGAGAGAGAGAGAGAGAGAGAGAGAGGGAGGGAGAGCTCACAGCTGTAGAGAGACTGCCTCAAAAACCCCAGTGATGACCAAGAAAAGTAAAGGAAGAAAGTCACAACAGACGGCAGGAGCCAAAGAGGTTAACAGCAATACAAAGATAAAAAGTCAATTAAACATAATGCTGTTACTTTTAGAAAATCTATAAAGTTTCTTTTTTTTAAATTTTATTTATTCATTTTCAAGCAGAAAGAGAGAGGAGAGAGAGAGAGAGAGAGAGAGAGAGAGAGAGAGAGAGAGAGAGTACACCAGGGCTACCACCTGTGGGTCTGGCTTATGTGGGTCCTGGGGAATTGAACCTAGGGCCTTAGGCACTGGAGGCAAGTGCCTTAACCGCTGAGCCATCTCTCCAGCCTGGAAAATCAATAAAGTTTCTAAACCTGTGTCAGTGTAGAGAGCACGACAAGAATAAAGAAAATCCCTACCCTCCTGAACCCAATTGGGAACATCACTACAGATCCTACAGCCCTTGAGCTTTGATAACACAAGAGAGGAAACAGTATTCCCTCGTTTAATCCACAACCCGGAAGACCCACATCTTGAAACTACAATGGACCCAATCTCAACCAATCAAAATAGCCAGTTTAATAGTACTGCAAATAGTACAGGAGTAACATTTTTTGTTGAAAATTTCTAAAATGAAGAAATTTCTAGGCTCAGACATTTTTATGGAGAATTCTAATATTTAAAGGTGAATTAGAAATAGTTTTACATATTAGCTTCTGGAAAGTAGAAAGGAAAACACTTTCCAACACATCTTGTGAAGACAGAATTAACCTGATGCCAAAATGAGAACAGCCAAAAAAAAAAATAAAAAGATGAAAACCAGAGACCAGTATATTTCATGAACTTAAAGCAAAAAATCTCAGTAGAACATTAGCAAACTGATCTTAAAATGTATAAAAGTAACTATAATTAATGGGTAGAGTTTACTCCAGATATGAAGTGTCTGGAAATTACTGCCCCCCCCAAGTACTAATATGGTGAAGAATCAAAGGTAGGGGTGAGGCAATGGATCAGGGGCTTAAGTGCAGTCCCTGCATAAACACGAGAGCCTGGGGGGGGGGTCTGAGACCACCTGAGTTCAACTTTCTAGAACCTACATGAATAGCTGGATGTAGCCACACACATCTGAAACCCTAGTCCTGTGAGGAGTTGAGACTGCAGAGGAATAGCTGGGGCTCAGGAATGAGATGCCCTAATCAGGGAAAAAGCCCATCACAAAGATAATAGGTGGGTCAGTGACGGAGAAGGACACTGGCTGCTCTGTGACAGCTCCTGCAGGTGAGCCCATGGAACATGGACCTGTGAGCACACCACACGTACTCTGCACACACAAATAATAAAAATCAAATAATTACATTAGTGTAGAGAATGTTGTTGGACAAAATGTAATGCTTGTCATGAGAGGAGCTCCCAACAGGTTAGGAGCAGAGAGGATACTTCTCTAAAGAACTGTTTATATTTTATGTTACATTTGATGCTAAAATGCTCCACAGATGGAGACAGAGCAAGGATGGACACTCTCACCACCCTTCCCTCCACAAAGTGCTGGGCATTCGCTGGTGCAAGACAAGAAACAAAAGCATACGGGTCAGAAAGGAAAAACTTCAATTCTACCTATTTGTAGGTGGCAGGATTATCTCTAAGTAGAAGATTCCCCAAGGTTGTAGGATGCAAGATCAACACACAAACGTGTTCATAAATCTAACAGACCCTGAGATGCATGAGACCGTTGTGATTCTCAGACTCTATAACTATGGAGATCGTTCTGTAGGCTTGATACCAAAAAGCATTTATCCAAACAGGAAAACTTAAATCTTAATAAAATTAAGAATGTTTCCTCTGTGAATGAGGTAGTGGTTACCTTCTCATTTCTGGGACAAAACACCCACATGAAGCAGCTTATGGAAGAAAGGACTTTTTTTTTCCAGTTTACGGTTTCAAGGAGAAGTTTCATCATGGCGGGAAAAGCATGGCAGAGCAGACAGCTGAGTGTCATGTTCCCCACATCAGCAGGGAGGAAGCAGAGCATGAGCTTGGTTAGTACTGGCAAGCAGAGCTGGGCTATATAGAAAGTGACACACCTCCTCCAGCAAGGCTCCACCAGCACTGGATGAAGTGTGAGGCTTAATCCCATTTTCATGTTCCTACCACCACACCTGCTCCAACAAGGAGCATGAAAATATGGGGTTCTGGCTACAAGTTACAACGATGAAATATCTCCAAGCGTGTGTCTGACAAAATACGGAATGAAAATTCATTCTCAAAATTCAACGTAAGAAACAGTTCATTAGAAGGCAGACACGGAACCGAGACCAACACTGTGCAGGAGTGTGTCTAGAAGGCAAGAAGACCTCGCTCAGTAGCTGCTTCTGATACGGGATCTCTGAGTGTCAGCCACAGACAGGCAGGGCTCTCCTGAGCGGAAGGGACAATGCTGACCACAGTGGTAGCGGATGGCCTGCTGTTGCGGTCAGCTTTCTAGTTGCTGCGCAGAAAGAACCCAAACAAAAGCGGCTTGTGGAGGAATGGGTTTATTTGGCTTACGGACTCGAGGGGAGACTCCATCCTGGCAGGGAAAACGATGGCATAAGCAGAGGGTGGACATCACCTCCGCCACAGCACTGCAAACAGCGGCAGGAAGGTGTGCCAAACACTGGCAAGGGGAAGCTGGCTTATAACCCCATAAGCCCGCCACCAACAACACAGCTCTAGTGAGGTTCTAATTCCCGAATTGCCATCAGCTGAGGATCGATCTATCAGAACACATTCCATTGTTTGTGGGGGACACCTGGATCAAACCATGACACCTGCTGAGCAAAGGAAGGGAGAGTGTGTCAGGTGGGTGAGCAAATCTTCCCACTGGCTGTGCACAGGCATCAAAGAAAGCTTTCTTCCTGTGCACTTCTTGGGGCCTGCAGGCAGATGGCTGGTCACCTCGGCCAGGAACTGCAAGTCCCTCCTGGTCTTCTCGTTTTGCGTGTACATTTCATGGCTTTTTCATAGGGCCAAGGAACTCCGAGTGCTTGAGCCACTGGAAGGCGACAAGGGGGACGGAAGGGAGGAACATGCAGCAGTCCAATGAGAAACAGGCCAAGCTGACACTGCTTCCCGTCTCAGACAAAACATCTCTCCAGTAACCCATGACTCCATGCAGAACCAAGTAAGACCGACCCAAAGATGAAGGCAGCAAAGGGAACAGATAGGGTTTCATAAGGTTAATCACCTGAAACGTGACAGCCAGGTAGGCGTCGATGACTTCTGCAGAAGCCTCAGAGTTTCTCTAAGTGACGTGGGTAACCATACCCGCCATCATAATCCTCATGGCACGGGCGTTTGTTGCCTACAACGATGCCAGCAGGAGGATAAGCGAGTGTTTGTCTGTGTGAGCTCAGAACCCGGTGATTTCCAGATCAACCAGGATGTCACTCTGACAGGCTGACAGCTGAGTTGGCCCCGGGCTTACGGAGGATGCTATGCTGGATGAGGGTTTTACTCCCTTCCATTTCTTCACTCTTTAGTCACTAGGGGGTCAGGATCTACTGGACATCCACGCATAAGCTGGTCTGGTAAACCTTCCAGCCCGGGGGCTTAACCTGGGGAGCGGGAGGATGCAGCAGAAGGAAAGACCTACTGGGCTTTCAATGGTTCCCTAGACATCTTTCTCCTTGTGGTGGGCTCCACCTCTGTCAGAGCCATGAAGGACGCAGGGACTCAAACCAGCAATGCTGCAGTGCCACACCGTATCAGCCGGAATGGCTACCGTGGAGAGGAGGGATGGAGAATGCTGGGTGTATGGGCTGCTTCCACAAACCTGAACCGGCAGCTCTTCCCTGGAGTGTTTAGACTGGAGAAATGAGAACTCCATGCTCACGAGACATGAAGTCCACTGAGGCTGAGGCTATCCCACCCCAAGGTGGACACAGACATCCTGCCTTGGGCTAGGAGGAGAGTCGACTTGTGAAGCCAGAGCCTAGGGAGGCACCTAGACAAAACATGGGAAACATGGGGAAGAAGCTCGGGTTTATTATTATTATTATTATTATTATTATTATTATTATTATTGTGTGTGGACCCATGAGTTTATTAGGGTTACTTACCGAGCAGGTGAGGGTTTTCTTTCAGGAACACTGGATGACTCAGACACAGCTGCACCCCAAGAAGGATCCTCCCATCCTGGATGCCCACCTCCCCATGGCAGCTCTTGTAGTCAGCCACACGCCGCTGGGATGAATCTTCAAACCAGGCATGATTTGGGGAGAAAAATTTATTGAACAGATCCAGGGGAAGAAGTTAAGGGAAAGCTGGCCCCCTTTCACAGATCCAAGCAGAGACAGAGACAGAAGCCCACCCCCAGCACCACAAGCAAGCACACCGTTAACACACTGGGATTCCCAAAATGCAGATCTCCAGACCAGGGTTCTGGCTCTTCTTTTGCATATCTATCCTTAGCATTTTCCATCCAAATTAGAAAGGGTCAGTCCCCAGGAGGCCAGGCCAAAGTGGCCCTTCCTCCAGCCAGAAGCCTGGAGACAATAATTTTAATAAATCCTTAATTCTTTGGGGGGACATTATTCAAACTACCACAGCAGCTGCGTCACCACGAAGCCCCTCAGCAGATGACTTTCCCAGAAGGAAGCCGCATCTCTGGGGCGCACTGCCCACCAGAGCCTCTCAGAAGCTGAGTCTGAATCTTAAAAGGTCACATGATGTGAAATTCTACCTGTGTGACATGTTTAAATAACAAAGTTTTAGAAGTGGAGCCACCATGGTCATGGTCACAGGGCCAGGGGTGCCGGAGGTGAGGATGGTCATTGAAGGAAATGACCTGCCCAGTACCTGACTGCAGCCTTGGATCTATGAACTCACACAGGTCTGCACACTCCTACGCAGGTGTTCACCGACATTTGGTCATGAACACAAAACTGAAGAATCTGAATAAAATTGGTGGCTTTTTTCTATGTGTGCGTGAATGTACGGGCATGTGTGCATGTGTGTATATGCTCATTTCTCGGTCCTCATGTAGTCATAGGACAACCTTGGGATGCCAGGCCTCTCCTTCACCTTACTTTTGAGATAAGGTCTCTCTGGTCTTTTTGCCACTGGAAAGGCCAGTCAAGCTGCCTCGTGAGCTTCAGGATGCTTCTGGCTTCACCTCCCATTGCTTAGGGGCTTGGGGGATAAAGGCATGTGTGCCAATTCGGTGGGGAATTGAACTTGGGTTGGCAGTTTCGCAAAGCAAGCAGTTTTAACCACTGAGCTATCTCTTTAGCCACCCCCACCCCCAATTGGTGACTTTTGGCAATATCTATTGCTCAGTAGGAATGTCACCTTTGGAGGAGATGGGTGGAGTGTGGAAGAAATATCTCTG
>PVHP010025223.1:0-25718 GCA_004024765.1 Zapus hudsonius | reverse complement strand
TGGTGCACACCTTTAATCCCAGCACTCAGGAGGAGTATTGCTGTGAACTCAATGCCACCCTGAGACGACATAGTGAATTCCAGGTCAGCCTGGGCTAGAGGGAGACCCTACCTCAAAAAGCCAAAAAAATTGAGACAGGGCTCTTTATGTACTCACAGTCCTTCTGTTTTTGCCTCCAATGTGCTTGTATTACAGGCTAGTGACAAAATGCTGGCCTCATATTCTTTTTAAACAAAAGGGCAAGATGAGATTCTGTGCCTCAAAATCCTTTAAAAGAAGATTCTAAGCTATATTTTCAGTAATTTCTTCATTGCTTGTTTCATATCTTTGTTCCTCAGACTGTATATTACAGGGTTAATGAGTGGAGTAATCACAGAATAAAAGAGAGTGACAATTTTCTGCATTCCAGCTTCATGATCAGATGTTGGGCTCACATACATGACCATTACTGAGCCATAGAAAAGAGACACCACAGCCAAATGGGATCCACAGGTAGAGAAGGCCTTTCTTCGTCCAGCTGCTGAAGGGACCCTCAACACAGCTCTCAGGACCAGAGCATAGGATCCCATGATGAAGAGAAAGGGAATAAATAAAAGTAGTGAACTTAAGGTTGAGCTAGTCAATTCAATTACAGAGTTTCTTACACAAGTGAGGGCCAGCAGAGGGCCTGGGTCACATAGGAAATGGTCAATAATCCTGGATCCACAGAAGGACATCTGTGAAATGGCTGTGATAGGAACAAGGAACCAGAGGAAACCAAGTACCCAGCAGCTGACCACAAGGATGTTGCACAGTTGCCTCGTCATAAGCAAGGGGTAATGTAGAGGCTGGCAGATGGCAAGGTACCGGTCAAATGCCATGACTGCCAGGAAAAAGCATTCTGCAGATCCCAAGGAGAAGAAGAAATAGAACTGCAGAAAGCACCCAGAAAATGAGATGACCTTGGTGTCTGAAAGGAAGTTGGCCAACATGTTGGGGACTGTGGAGGTGACATACCAGATCTCCAGGAAGGAAAAGTTGGCCAGGAGGACGTACATGGGAGTGTGGAGTCTCTGGTCGCAGTGCACGGCCCAGATGATGCAGCCATTGCCCATGATAGTGAGGAGGTAGATGACAGAGAATAGCAAGAAGAGGAAGATCTGGCCCTGCCTGGGGCAAGGGAAGCCCAGCAGGATGAAGCCAGTGATGGTGCTGGTATTGATGGTGGTGCTGAGCATTTTCATTGTCTGGGAAACAGCAAAGAATCAGCCATTACCAAAGGACGGTACAAAGACAGATTATAATTCAGTAATGTCTTCAAGCCATCTTTGAGAAATGCATCAATTATTATTTTTGTCTAATATTAAAATATTGTAATGGACAATAGCTTTGGTCTAGAAAAGGCACATAAAGTCAGAGAATAGTCAGTAAATAGAATCAGAAGTTTTCTTTTCATGAAATGGATAAAAATTTGTATAAAATATAAAGAGACAGTTTAATAAATCACTAGAAAGAAAATACCATTGTACTTACCTATACTGTTTCCTTATGCTCCATTTTAATCACTATTTCTACCTATCTGATCTCCAACTGTGATATTCTTTTATGATATTTCATTCTCTATAAGGTAACATAATATAAATTTCTCACCATGTGTGCACTTCTAAATAAATGTTCTTTGTTCTCGACTGCTTTTATTATGGTTTTTGCTTGTGTGTATGTGTGCATGGAAGGTGGGTGTCTGTGTATGCGTGTGTGTGCTATGTGGATGTGTGGTATATGGACATGTGTGTCCCTTGTGGTGCCTCTTGCTCTTGCTCACAGTGGAGAGCACTGGCCTGCTGTGGCTGGAGCAGAATGCTTGATGCCACTCCATCACTCTTCCATTCATTCTCATTTTGAGCCAGAGTCTTTTATTGATATTGGAGTTTGCTGTTTTTTGCATGCCTCGGTGACTTTATGGTCTCTGCTCCCCTTTGCAGGACTGGGGTTACAGGCATGCATGGCCATGCCCAGCTATTTCTTTGGGGTCTAAAGATTCTAACTCTAGCAGTTTTAGGTCCCCTCAGGCCCTCATGCTTACTAAGAAAGTGCATTTAACTGCTGAGCCATCTTTCTAGACATTGGCTACTTTTATACTTTGCACAAATGAAAGTGTCTTAATGGCCTTTTTGATGGTCTCTTGTGCAATGAAAAATTTGTGAAATTTATGTTGATATATATATTTGCAGTTGGTCCATTTTCACTGCTCTACCCTATTATTTTGTAGGAAAAATGCACCACTTATTTTACCATTCTATTGTTGATAAATATTTCAGTCTTTTCCAGTTGGGGGCTATTAGAAGCAATGTCACTTTAACTACATGGCTTGTACTTCAACTCTGGTAGATAGACTAAGCTAAATAGCATCCCTTCATTATTGTACTAACACCTCACTCCTACTGGTAGCATATGAGAGCTTTGACTGTCAATGCTTTGCCCTCAGGTTAAGGTCTTTGCCACAACGCTCTTTCTTTGGTAGTACTTTTTTTCTGAGAAGTTGGTTACATTAAATTTTTTCTTTCAGGAGAGCTTTCTATAAGTGCTAAAGAAAACTGTCTCTCAGACTCTTTTAGAAGATCACTCTAATGAGGAATATAATTGGGAAAGTTGGTTATCCATAGTGATGAGCCGTTTGATCAGACTTGTCATTTAAACCACAAACTTCGTTACTATACCGTCCCCTTTCCTGTAAGCCTCTTCTCACTGAGTCTTCAAATAGCCTCATTTAAGGGCATTTTTCCAAGCAGCAGATTTCGAGTAAAACCATGATGTGCTTAATAACAGTTTGGCCAAGAAGTTAAATATTTTAGAACTTTTGAAATTCTTATAAAAGCTTTCCTCTCCAATCTATGTCTTGTTTTATATTTTATCTGACTTCCGTGATAGCGAGACACATGTGCTCAATAAAATTTCCCAAGATTTTGGAGATTATGTCTTAATTTATGTGACCTGTCAGTGGCTTTGCTATGGAAAGAACAGATATGTGTCTTGACTCAATAACTTACATTTTTCCAATGTCTCTCCACTCAAATTTTTAAATATTTAAGTCTAGGGACATATAAAATTTCAGGTATCAAAGGCTCATTTCTTTTTTTTTTGTGTTACACTATTTATATTCAGGATGAATATATTAAGAATATGGCCATTTCTGAAGAAATTATTTAACCACTGTTTTTTAAATGGGTCTGTTAATGAATGTTGGAAATACGAGAGCACATCATTATTATTGAACAGAAAGAATGAGTCAGAGAAAATTTGTTATAATATGTGAAGGTAACTATATATAGTTCAAGCTCCATAAAGTTAGAACAAAGTGTCTTTTTGGTCTACAAAGTTAACATCAATTTAGAGACCCTTAACTTAATTTTTTGCAAGTCAAGTGATAGGACATTTTACACTGTATTCCAAAAGGTTAAATTTTGAGGAATTGCTTTGCTCATAATCTCAAAATATTTCACTTCTTTTTAAAAATATTAATTTATAAGAGAGAGAGACAGAAGATGGAGAGAGAATGGACATTCCAGAGGTTCTTGCTACTGCAAATGAACTCCACATGCATGTGCCATTTTGTGCATGTTGTGTAAGCAAGTGCCTTTCAGTGCTGAGCCATCTCCCCAGGCCACTTCTACAAATATTTACTTATTTTCATGTGTGTATTGTGTGTGTGTGTGTGTGTGTGTGTGTGTGTGTGTGTGTGAGCACACCAGGGTCTTTTACTGCTGCAATGAATACCAGATGCATGAACAACTTTGCATCTTTCTTTAATGTATATGGTAGGGAATCAAATCTGGGCTGTCAGGTTTTGCAAGCAAGTGCCTTTAACAACTGAGCCATCTCCCCAGTCCCCAAACCTCCAGTCTTTTTGTTTCATTATTTTTATTTCTTTAAAATTTTTTTCCCATTTTTCCAGCCACTTCTTTTAATAGCTTAATGTTCAAGAATCTTTTCCCTGGTTCAGTCTACTTTAATGTCACAGTTCTTTCTCTTTCTTAACCCTTACAATGAATGCATCCACAAGACTTACTATTTCTGTTACTAAAAATATAAATCATGTACTCCTTTTTTCTCCATTGCTATCTCTCAGATTATCACCATTTCTCTAAATTTCTGCAGCAGTAGTCTCCCTGATTCTCCTTCCGTTTATCCAGAGTTCACTCTCAAAAGCAGCACAGTATTTACAAATCAAACAATCCAACATGTCAGGTTTTTGTGTAATATCATTCCCTCTCAGAACAATATGGTGTTAGGAATTTTCACATTGCTGGTTTAAAGAATGAGATGTGAAAGCAAATCCTGGTGAGCCAGCACCATTTTATTCTCAGCCTATCATATATAGTCAGACTTCATTGTCACTCATCTTTTATTACTTACCTGTCCTAGGCAGAAAATGCTGCTTTGATTACTTACCCCAAGTTCTGAGGTGGAGTAGTCAAGTAGAAAAACTCAACTGCACTATAATGAAAACCACCTAGCATTAGGTATATGGACAGTCCCAGAGCCGGCAGAAGGCCCTGGTTGGAACCATGACCATCCCTCCCACAAACAAATCCACTCTCCCTCTCCTCACCTGAAGACATCTAGTAGACTCATTCTTCATTTGCTCTTAGGCAGAGGGTGCTGTAAGCACAGGTATGACATTGCATTTATGAATCAGGGCTATTCGGACCATGATATGTCTTATGGGGATATTTGTGTACTTGTTAAATTTGTTAATCTCAGAAAAATTAATAAAGAGTATGTACGAGTGAGCCAGTATGTGTTCTACACAATATGAGAGGAAGACGTTTTCTGCATATTTTAATTTGCCCTCAAAGTTTAATATAGCAGAAGTCTTGGTACCTAACTTTACCGTCTCTCTCCACATCCAGTCCAGAAACATCTCATGACAACATATTTTCCTTCCTCTTGCATATTCAAATAGTTTCAGAAAGGGGGCTCCTATTCCTGAAACACTGGGTTACTATTTGTAAAACAATGCTTTAAAAAGTCATAATTGTCCAGATTTGACAAATGGCATGCAGTTGTGTCTAATAAAAAAAAAACCCTAAATTTAGGGCTGTTTTATTTACCAGTTATAGGAAATTAATAATCTGAGTGTCTTTAGTTATAACATGGGGCTGGGGAGGGAGATGGCCTTTTAAACCATTAAAACCTTTGAAAGGGGCTGTGGACACAAAGTTGCCTTGATTCATGACCTCACAGTGGCTGATGCTACCTTCACAAGACCTGCATAATAAGAGGAAAAAATGATGACATCAAACAGACACTAGTTGGAAAGAAGAAGGGATTCAGTGCAGGGAGGATTTGGGAGAAGGAAAAGGGGAGTCGTAGGAAGGGATTATGATCTTGGCTTATTGTCTATATTTATGAAAGTTGTCAATAAAAAATTAAAAGGCTGTGCAGTTACCTTGCAAGAATTTAAGAAGCATTGGTTTTATGTGTCTGGCTATAGTAACTTCAGAGAGCTATGGATAAAACTTATTAGATTCTACAGCTATATTATTAGTGTTTAGTTTTCTAAACACTGTATCCTCTTATTACCTGTATCAGCAAAAGGAATCCAAGCTGAAATTTCTCAGCAGTTCCGTATTTATTTTCTTGGAGAGCAGTGATAGGGTTTCTTGGCAATAACCAGAGAAAAGAGTAAGGAAGATGGCAACTGTGATACTATTTCTTGATTTTGTTCAATGAGGATGAAAAGACTTTAAGCAGTCTGTCAGGAAGTCAGTCACCCATTCTTTGGATCCTTGAGGATTCATTACCCTTTCTAAGAGGAGAATGGTGTCATGAGACAGCTCTGGGCTTGTTATCACTTCCCTTGGGGGTATGCCTTAATTTCTGCTTTTTTTCCCCCAAGAAAGCTTCTTTATTGAGCCATCTCCCCAGCCCTGACTACTGCTGGGTTTTGTATGCAAGTTGATGTGATTTTTTTTCTTGCTTCAAACTCTTCATTGATGGATTAAAATACTAATAAACAAATTAATTGATGTTTTGATTAATCAATGAGTAACTCTATATCTAACTTTGGAAATTGTGCTTACCATGTGGCCAATGAAAAATATCTTTCAAACCTGAAGGGAAGAAGGTTGTCCCAGATATCTGTAACTAATCTAACATTCACAGCTATGTTTCCCAGTTGTTCAGTCTGGTCTGCCACTCAGCTAGCCTATGTTATTCTCTTATTGAACTCAACTTCACAGAATACTGTCTCTCTCAAGGTCACTCAGAAACTGTTATGGGTCAAATGCGAAAGGTCCACCATGGGCTCATATGCTGAATGTTTGGTCCCTAGTTGGTGGTGCCATTTTGGGAGGTGGTAGAAGTTTTAGGAGGTGAGGCCTGGATGGCAGAAGGCATGGTCCATGGTCTTCCATTCTGCTTTCTGCATGAATGGAGTGATTTCTGACACAAAATTTCACCATGATGTTCTCTCTGACCACCTTGTCCAGACTCAGTAAAGCCAAGGACTCTGGGATGAAACCTCTGGAACTAGAAACCAAGACAAATCCTTCCTCCCTTATGATATTCAAGCAGTTTGTCACAGTGGTGAGAAGACTGTTGTACAGAGGCTATGATATGATGAGAGAAAATATGCCCAGTTCATAATTTTCTCCGAGAAAGACAAAAATGATATCACTGTGACACTCACACCAACAATTCCCTTTACTGGATACATGAATGACTGATTATTTTGGGGCCAGTTATTGTTTTACTCTCCTGTATATGTTCCATTGATAAGATTTTTATATGCCCTGTTATCGAATTTCTCTTGCTTTAGATAACAGATCATTAGACCCAAATATCACTTTCTTCCTCTTCCCCAAATCATCCAATTAAAGCACCAACACCATCATATATTTTTAAAAGTATCTTACTGAGATTTTGAGGATTTCCTTTGCTATAATCATCAATAAATCCAACTTGTTCTTCTGTATGTGTTCTCTTGGATTAAAAGTGAATGCTCTTTAGCTGGGCATGGTGGTGCATACCTTTATTCTCAACAATTGGGAGGCAGAGGTGTGGGGATCACTGTGAGTTCCAGGTCAGTCTGGGACTTCAAAGTGACTTCCAGGTCAGCCTGGGCTAAAGTGAGATCCTACCCCCCAAAGGGAATGCTCATTCGTTAAAAAGCACTGAAAACATGAAATACAATAAGGAGGCAATGAAACTGAAAGTTTGCACATTAGACACCACTCAAGTGTCTCTAAGTGATGGTTGTATCTAAGAATACTTTCCAGGCTCCAGGACGTTCCTAGTTAAGGCCAGGCAGGCAGGATCTTTCTGGAGCTGCTATCTGACCAGCTTTAACAGGGAGATGGGCTCTGAGTTTACTCATCTAGGGTAGATCTTTTAACCTAAAATATCTCTGTTTCTCCTTCCTTCCTTCCTTCCTTCCTTCCTTCCTTCCTTCCTTCCTTCCTTCCTTCCTTCCTTCCTTCCTTCCTTCCTTCTTTCTCTCTCTCTCTCTCTTTCTTTCTTTCTTTCTTTCTTTCTTTCTTTCTTTCTTTCTTTCTTTCTTTCTTTCTTTCTTTCTTTCTTTCTTTCTTTCTTTCTTTCTTTCTTTCTTTCTTTCTTTCTTTCTTTCTTTCTTTCTTTCTTCTTTCTTATTGTCCATAATGAGTTACATTATTTAATGGGCAAACAGTGAGTTGTTATCCCCAGTTCCCCAATGTCCCTCTTCTCCATTCCCAATCAGCTGGATATCCTCCTTTGTGGGCAGTCTGGATCAGTCCTTGGGTCAGGGAACCAGCATGACAGTCTCTTGCCACTGTAAAGGAACTCCAGATGCATGTACCACTTTGTGCATTTGGCTTTAGACAGGCACTAGGGAATTGAACCCAGGCAGGCAGGCCATGCAAACAAGTACCTTTAACTGCTGAGCCACCTCTCTAGCCTCTGTTAACATTATCTCATTCTGGTCAGTGTATTAATTTGGATAGGTCATAGTCATCTAGGAATTTATACATTTCTTTTATATTTACTAATTTAGTGGAATGTGTGTTTTTAAGGTATGCCCTAATGATTTTCTGAATTTCTTTGTTATCTGTCAAAATGGCTCCCTTTCATCTCTAATTTTATTAATATGGGTCTTCTATATCTTTTGTTTAGATTGGCTAAGGGGTTATCAATCTTGTTTATCTTTTTCAAAGAACTGTTTTATTGATTTTGTGTTATTTTATTAATTTCTGCCCTATTCTGAATTTATTTCTCTCTACTGATTTGGGGTTTGGTTTATTCTTGTTTTCCAAGTCCCTAAGGTGGATCATTAAGTTATTTATTTGTGATAGCTCTTATTTCCCAGTGTAGGTACTTATCACTGGCAATTTAGGACTTCTTTTATTGTAGCCCATAGATTATGATATGGTGTATTTTCATTTGCTTTTAGGACATTTAAATTTACTTCTCGATTTCATCAATGACCATTTATCATTCAGTAGTGTTGTTTAACCTCCATTAGTTTATATATGCTCTGTAGTTTGTCTTGATGTTGATTTGTACTTTTAATCCATTGTGATCAGATAGACTACAAGGAATTATTTCTCCCATATTTGTTAAGACTTACTTTTTGTTCTAATATATGATCCATTTTAGAGAAAGTTCCATGGACTGATATAATTTGACCTATGATGTCATTTAATCCAGATGTTTCTGTCTATTTTTTCCTGGGATGACCTACAAATTTGTGGTAATAGAAAAGTAAATTGACCCTTATTGCCATTTTGGGATTAATCTGTGACTTTACATCTAGTAGTGTTTGTTCTATGAGAGTCAGTGCACCTATATTCGTGTTGTACACAGTTTGAATTATAACTTCCTCTTGATGAATTGTTCTATCATCATGAATTGACCTTCTCCTTTGACTAGCTTTGGTTTGAAATCTATTTTGTCATATATTAGAACACTTACTACTGCTTGTTTCCTAGGTCCATTCACTTATAATACCTCTTTCCTTCCTGTCCCTATAAGGTAACATCTGTCTTTTATGGTGAGGTGCATTGCTTGGAAGCAACAACTAGAAGAACCTTACCTTTTAATCCACTCTGCAAGTCTGTCTGTTATTTTTCTGGCACCACACATGAAAATTGGCATCATTCATGCCAATGAAGTTTGACTGCTGTTTTATTAAAATTGGAAGATATAGGGCTGGAGATGGCATAATAGCAGTGAAGGCACTTGCATGCAAAGCCTAACAACCCGGGCTGGAGAGATGGCTCAGCGGTTAAGGCACTTGCCTCCAGTGCCTAAGGCCCTGGGTTCAATTCCCCAGGTTCTCTCTCTCTGCTTGAAAACGAATAAAAAAAAAAGCCTAACAACCCAGGTTCAATTCCCCAGTACCCACTAAAGCCAGATGCACCAAGTGGCACATGCATCTGGAGTTCATTTGCAGTGGTTAGAGGCACTGGCATACCCATATTCTCTCCTCTCTCCTTGCAAACAAACAAACAGCATTATTTAAAAACTAGAAGATATAGAGGGTACATCCATCAAGTCATCAGTGCAGGTGGCATGAACTGATGACTGGTGGTCCGAAAATAGTTAGGATACTGGAGGACCTTTCATCCACCCATAAAATTTTAATTCACCTATTAGTCCAGGCTGACCTGGAATTCACTATATAGTCTCAGGTTGGCCTCAAACTCACGATGATCGAATTTTTAGATTTGGGTGTTTAAGTTTGAGTGGATTTCAGTAGAGGCTAGAAATCAAGAAATCAGCCATGGTGGAGGATGTATGTAAGAATGTATATAATATAACATTTGTGATGGGTCAACCAAAACTAAAATGTATATAAACCCACATGGAAACCTTACTACTATATAAGGTAATTAAAAAGTATAATAAAAATGAATTTGAAGGGAGGAAACCTGCTTGGTTAGACAATACTGCTCCTTAAACAAGGACCAAATGAAAATCCCAGTGCCTCCCTATGAGTTATTGGTCAGAAAGGCCCCAGAGGCCCCTGTAATAATGCAAGTTTTGGCCATTGTTCTAGGTTGCTCACCAAAATTAGGTGGTAAGATTCCTTTGCTCAAGATCTGGTTGCAGCACAGAGAAGTCAGGCTGGAATTAAATTGGAAGCTTTCTCCCTGTTGACAAGCTTTCATAGTGTGGAAAGGTGTGATGCAGGCAGCTGAGGAAGATAAAGCATCAGCGGTCATATCTGTACATCTGTACGAGACCCTAACCCACAGCCATAGCCATTCAATCAACAAAGGATAAGCCAGTGTGACAGAAACCAACGAATCTCGACACAAAAACCCCTAAGCTCACAACACCATAGCAGCCTCAATACTCACCCACCACGACTCAGGGAACTGAGCGGAAGAGGGGCGGAAAAATTGTGAGAGCCGTGGTGGGGGAGAATAGCAGAGACTTGGCAACCCTCAGTAACTACACACTTGGGTCATGAGAGCCCAGCTGAAGAATGAGCTGTCCATGGTACCCTACCACAAAGACTGAAACAGTCCAGCTGACTGGGGATGGGGAAGGGGGGCAATGGGGAATTGGGGATAACAACTCATGGTTGGCCCACTAAACAGTGTAACTCATTATGAACAATAAAGAAAAAAAAGATTGTATCCCTCCTTCATGAACATCACATGGAAGAGAGGAGGGAGTCACTTCCTTTAGCCATTGATAAGTTTCCCATGATTCAGTAAGTAACCCCATCCATCCATCTTTATGCTAACGATCCTAATTAAACTCTATTGGTCACAAAAAACAGATATGAAATTACAAGGGGAACAAGTTGTGAAGATGAAAGGATACACTAGGAATTGGAAGGAGACAAAAGAGGGCTATGGGGGTCTAATACAATCAAAATAAATTATATACACTTAGCAAATTGTCAAAATATAAAATATACTAATGATAAAGCAAAGCACATGTTTACCCTGTATTAAATCACATCTCATAAATTGTGTATTTTTAATGTTCTATGTAGCACTTAAAAATTTCAATGAGGAGCTGGGAAGATAGCTCGGTCTTTAAAGGTGCTTCCTTGCAAAGCTTGCCACAGCCAGGGTTCAGTTCTCAAACCACTCCCATGTAAGCTGCACATAAAAAGTGGAGTGTCTGGTATTTCTTGCAGTGGCATGAGGTCTTGTTG
Source organism: Zapus hudsonius (assembly GCA_004024765.1). Classification (NCBI taxonomy): domain Eukaryota; kingdom Metazoa; phylum Chordata; class Mammalia; order Rodentia; family Dipodidae; genus Zapus; species Zapus hudsonius. Next base: position 14,587 of record PVHP010025223.1, on the reverse strand, counting down.
TATATGCAAACACACAGACATGCAGTAAAAATGTAAAAAAATTCAATGAAAAAGGGGAAAACATAAAGACAAGCATGATACCATTCATATGTGTAATATAAGAAAGAGAAACTCAGTAACTGAGAGCAAAATACTGGCTAGTAGAAGGCAGGGAAAACAGGATAAATGGGGGGAAGATGGATTAATTAAGGGGTGTTAAGATATAGTTAGAGAGGTCTAGGAAGTTTTGGTGTTATATTACACAGTAGGATGACTACAATTAATGACAATATGTTGCATATTTCAAAAAAGTGTAATAAATGATATTATTTTTTCAAGGTAGGGTTTTGCTCTAGCCCAGGAATTCTTTTTTTTTCAAGGCAGGGTCTCGCTCTAGTCCAGGCTGACCTGGAATTCACTATGTAGTCTCAGGATGGCCTTGAACTCACGGCGATCCTCCTGCCTCTGCCTCCCGAGTGCTGGGATTAAAGGCGTGAGCCACCATGCCTGGCTAGCCCAGGAATTCTTACCTGGAATTCACTATGTAATCTTGGTGATCTCATGGTGATCCTCCTACCTCTGCTTCCTAAGTCCTGCAATTAAAGGTGTGTGTGTTACCATGCTCAGCTGATATTTGATTAAAAAAATTAAGTTTTTGGTTTTTTAAACATTTTATTGAAAGCTTGCATAGTTGTAGACAATGAATCATAATTTCCTTCTCCCCACCTCTCTTAATTAGTCTTTATTTTAAAAAAGGTTTTTACTGATAGCTTCCATAATTATAGGCTATAAACAATTATGATTCCTTTCCCACCCTCCCTCCTATCTCTTCCCTCTTTCAATTTTACTCTGTTTTGTTTCGGTGTCATCATCTTTTCCTCCCATTATGTGTAGGTATTATCAGGCATGGTGAAGGCATGAATATCAAGGCCAACTTGTGTCTGGAAAATTGCTTTTCAAACATTCCTACCTTTCCTTTGGCTCTTACAACCTTTCCACCACCTCTTCCACAACAGACCCTGAGCCTTGGGAAGTGTGACAGAGATGTCCCAGTGCTGAACACTCCACTGTCATTTCTTTTCAGCACTATGGTCACCAGCATCTGAAAAAGAGAAGCTTCTCTAGCCAAAAGTGAGAGTAGCATTATATGGGTTTGCTCATTTTTAAAAAAAAGTGCTTATAAGGCTGTTTGATGGGCTTAATATATGTATTTAGCTAGACAACAATTTAGCAGGCATTACTCCCCTAGGGCTCATGACCTCCCCACCATAGGCTTTTGACTAGGTCTTCAGTACCAGGCCTGTATTTCCTTCTGTGGAGCAGGCCTCCAGTCCAATTAGAGAGCAATTGGTTTCCTCCACAATAGATGTGCCAATATTGCCCCAGTTGGCACATTTGGCCCGACTGCCCAGTCTTAAGACTTGCAAGATCCACTTCTGTTCATTCCCATTGATGACTTCTATCTCCCATAGGGCTGCATGCAGCCATAGCTTTTTCCAGCATTCTGTCATCTGGTTAACAGGGAGGACTTTTCCAGCACAGCTCCAGCTTGATTTCTTTCTTTCTTTTTCTTTTTTTCTTTTTTTTTGTTTTTTCGAGGTAGGGTCTCCCTCTAGCCCAGGCTGACCTGGAATTCACTATGTAGTCTCAGGGTGGCCTTGAACTCATGGTGATCCTCCTACCTCGGCCTCCCGATTGCTGGGATTAAAGGCGTGTGCCACAACGCCCGGCCGCTCCAGCTTGATTTCTTAGTGACCTATAGCCCAAGCATATGTGTTGGGCACTGTGAAGTCATGAATATCAAAGGCCATTTTGTGTCTGGACAATTGCACTGTGAGCCATCTTACCCTTTCTTTGGCTCTTACGGTCTTTCCATCACCTAGTCCACAATAGACCCTGAACTTTGGAAGTTGTAATAAAGATGTCCCAGTGCCGAAGATGTCATTTTTACTTCTTCTCAGCTATATGATGACTTAAAAAATTCTTCATTGTCCAAAATTGGATACAGTGAATGAGTAAATATTGTGTTGATATTCCCATTTCCCTCCCTGTCCCCAATCCACTGGGTATCCTCCTCAGTGGGCACACTGGATCCATGTGGTAAGAGGTTATGGATAACACAAGAGGCAGCCAGGTTGCCCCCCTTCTGTGTTGTAGCTGAGGGGGGCAGTGTATCTGGGTATTCTCTCTGACCATGGCTCTTACAATCTTTCTGCTCCTCTTCTGCTCAGGTCCCTGAGTCATGGAGGCTGAGTTTTAAGCTTGTTTTATTGTTGTGAACTTAAGAGTCTCTGTGCTTCTACTTTAAGTTGTATTAGAAGTCATTGGTGTCTGTCTCGCTGACTTATCCTGGGTTGACTGCTTGGCTGTGGCTATAGGTCTCTTTCTTGCTCTGCCACTCTCTCAAGTGTTTCATTTGGGGCCTACATATGATGACTTTTGAGTTATCCCAGTGGTCACTGCTATATGATTTTCAAAATAACTTTTTATTGGCAACATTTATGTATGTACATAATGAATGTATCTTTTTAAAAATCCTATCTTTTTTTTAAACATTTGGGTTTTTGAAATATTTTATTTATTCATTTTTAAGCAGAGATACAGAGATTGAGAGAGAGAGAGAGAAAGAGAGGGAGAGAGCGCATCAGAGCCACCACTTTGTAGGTCTGGCATATGTGGGTCCTGGGGAATTGAACCCAGGGCCTTAGGCACTGGAGGCAAGTGCCTTAACCGCTGAGCCATCTCTCCAGCCCATGAATGTATCTTGATCATAATCCCTTCCCATCATTCTCCCTTGTCTCCAACTCCCATACCCCTTCCTTTGAAACCCTTTAGCCCTCCAACCAGTTCCTTTAATGTTCTAGTGTCTTACATGAAGGATTTTGAATATTTCTACCATTAGAAATGGCAAATGAAAAGAGATAGATTTTCTGAACCTGATTTAAATGCTACAGAACATAGAGATGTATTGTAGTATCTCATGCTATTCCATTAATATGTACAATTTATAAATCAGTTAAACTTAATAAAAGGGAATTCTCAGTACTGTGTGGAGCTTGATACTAATAAAGCATGATATTTTATGATTTTCAAATATTCATTTTATTCTTAAGAGCTTCATGCTTCTATTTTTTTCTGTGTTGCATTTAACTGAGTTCTTTAAATATTTAATGGAACAAGAGAAAAATCCAAGGAATATTTCACCACTGCTCTTCAACATAGTGAAAGAAGTTCTAGCCCAAGCAATATGACAGGAGAAAGACATAAAAGGGATAGAAATTGGGAAGGAAGAAGTGAACTATCCCTTTTTGCAGACAACATGATCATATATATAACTGGCCCCAAAGGATAGTGCCAGTAAACCCCTGAAGGTGATTAATTCCTTCAGCAAAGTGGCAGGATACAAAATTAACACATAAAAATCAGTAGCCTTCCTATATGCAAATGATAAACATACAGAAAAAGAAATCATTGAGACTGTCTGATTTTCAATAGCTTCAAAAAAATCAAATACTTTGGAATAACGCTAACCAAGGATGTGAAAGACTTGTATAAGGAAAACATGAAATGCTCAAAAAGGAGACTGTGGAGGACATGAAAAGATGGAAAGAATGTCCATGCTCCTGGATAGGTAGAATTAATATTGTAAAAATGGCAATTATCCAAAAGCAATATACAAATTCAATGCAATGACAATAAAAACCCCAGATTTATTCTTTATAGATATGGTAAAAAAATAATGTCAAATTTTATTTGGAAAGCTGGTCATGGTGGTGCACACCTTTAATCCCAGCACTCGGGAAAGCTCCTCAGGAAGCATCACCATTCCCCATCTAAAGATATACTACAAAGCCATAATAACAAAAAACCATGTTACTGTCATAAAAACAGACAGACAGACCAAAGAAACAGAAATGTAGCCTCTGTTCTTAGCTCGAGTAATTATAGTTGTATGATCTTTGACAAAAGTGTCAGCAATGTTCACTGGCATATTGATAGCATCTTCAACAAATGGTGCTGGAAAAATTGGATAAATTCATGAAACTAGACTCATTCCTCTCACCATGCACAAAAAAACAACTCCAAATGGATCAGGGACCTCAACATAAGACCCGAATCTCTGAAAACTCTGGAAGAAAAAATAGGAACTCTCCACGAGATAGGAGTAGGGAAAACCTTCCCAAGCAAACCTCCAGTAGCCCAGGAAGTGCAGCAATCACTTAACAAATGGGATCTCATCAAGCTAAAAAGCTTCTGTACAGACAAACATACCATACTCAGAGCCAATAGACCCCATCAAACTGGGAGTTAATCTTTGCCAGCTATAACATGGCCAGAAGTCTAATATCTAGAACTTACAAAGAATTTTAAAAAATAATAAAAAATCAAACAGCCCTTTCACAAAATCGGACACTGAACTCAACAGAGAATTCACAGAGGAGGAAACACAAATGGCCAATTCTCATCATCCTTAATCATCAGGGAAATGCAAACCAAAACAACAATGAGATTCCACCTTCCTCCAGTCAGAATGGCAATCATTAAAAAAAAAAACCACCAACAATAGATGCTGGCAAGGATGGGAGGAAAAAGGAACTCTCATTCACTGTTGGTGGGATTGCAAACTTGTACAACCATTATGGAAAGCAGTAAGGAGGCTCCTGAAAAAGATGCTTATAGGGCTACCAATGAACCTAGGTATCCCTCTACTGGGCATCTATCCTCAAGATTCCTCACCTCAGCACAGAGACATCTGCTCAACCATGTTTATAGCAGCTCAATTCATAAATAGTAAAAATTCGAATCAATCCAAGTGCCCATCAGTGGACAAATGGATATCAAAGTTGTAGTGCAATGCATGATGGAATTCTATGCAGCTGAAAGGAAAAATGACCTAATGAACTTTAAAGAAAGTAATGAACTTGGAACAGATCATGCTTAGCAAACTCACACAAGTGCCACATATCTCCCTCATATGTGGTTCCTAATCTGGTTTAAATTGAACAGTAAGACAATCTGACATTAGAATTGAGAGACTGACAAAGAGGATGGAAGGAACTGGGGGAGGTGGGAGGAATGGGAAGATAGGGGGGCTTATACACTAATCTAAACCAATAATGAATCAATACCATAAAATTCTTTCATTCAGTAAGCTCTCAAGGAAGCTGTGGCATCATCTAGAAGAGGGGCCCTGAATAGGGTGGAAGGAAGCCTTACCCCAAGACAAATTTCTCTGGCCTATAACTCTCTGTTCCAGTCATTTGTGACTTCCCACACTGAGCTTTTGATCAGAGACCCTCCAGCCCCCCGCAAACAAGACAGGCTTATTTTAAAGCTCTTGAATACCAGCTCCAGGCCAAAGGTATGACCCTACTGCTGAAGATATCACAGAGTGTTGTCACACAATACTGAGAGACCCTGCTTGATCCAGGATGGTAGCCTGTGTAGTGCTAGAAGGTTACATGAGCTGCCAGGGGAAACTCGTCAATGACATTTGGAGAAAGTAGAGGCCACTGATATACATTACTGACTGATATGAGAATGCTGAGCACACTGCTATGTGGAAGAGACCAGCATGTCAAGAATTGCTCATCTGTGCAATAGTGGCACTAAACATAGGTGGGTAACCAACAGCTTGCTGTTTGGCTAAGAGATCCTGCTCAGTAGCAAGGAACCCTTAAATGGAACTGGGATCCATGACAAACTCTTTTGGGGCCCAAGAACCTGGGCTCCAAGAGTAAACTCCCACTTCCAGAGATCTACAGAGAGGCTACACCCATTAGAGTCTCACCAAATCAACAGTTTGTCTCATTTAACCTATATTCATCTCACTCTCTGTTGGAAAATGTTTGTATTTCTCAGAAGGCAGCGAGAACTGTGGACAACAAAATCTACCAACAAGACATAGGAGAATGGCTGATACCTAGGCAGGAGATGAACCACCCCTAACTCATCATCTATAGCCACCACAGCAAGTCAGATAACCCATTGAAAGGACAAAAGAGATGATATCTAACACAACCCAAAGCAGATACCCAGAGTCTCTTAAGACCTCAACAATAAAGCAGATTTAAAACTCACCCACCATGACTCAGGGAACTAAACAGAAGAGGGGGCGGAAAGAATGTAAGAGCCATGGTGGGGGAGAATATCCAGAGTCATCACACCCCTCAGCAACAATACACAAAAAAGCTGGCTACCTCTTGTACAGTTCATCACCCATTACTCCATGGACTCATCAGCAAGCCCACTCAGGAGGGCCCCCAGCAGTTTGGGGACAGGGAGGAGGGAAATTGGGGTGTACCAAAGACTTGCTCACACAATGTATCTAATTATTGACAATAAATAGGTTTAAAAAGTGGCCTTTATGTCTCTATATTACCTGATCTTGCCTATTTTTTCAGCCTTATACACCACTTTCCTCATGGATTATCTAAATTAACATTTTCCTATTTGAAAATGAAAACCTCTACTTACATGGAACTTGATCCCATTAGATCTTTGCCTGGTTTATTTCTTCATTTGAAATATCACTTCTTCAGTAAGATATTATTTTCCTATCCTCTCAGAATTCTCTCCTATCCTTTCCTCAACTTTTTAATTTTATCATCTCCTTTTTTTCTTTCTCTACTTCTCATGGCTGCAATAATTACAAAGGTATGTCTCTACCTGCTTTTATTCTGTGCCCTTCATTTGAATGAAAGTCAGGGCCTTATTTCTACACAGATCTAATTCCATGTAGTGTCATGGGGTGAATGGATGCTTACTGAATAGATAAGTAAAATAAATCAACCCCAGATGCCAAATGACTAGTTTATTTTTTGTCCAAATGTTAGAAAAAAATCTTGTGGGGAGATGGTTCAGTGATTAATTACTTGACTGTAAAGCCTCATAACCAAGATAGCCTTCTGAGCCTGCATGTCTAATTACAAAAATACAGCTCCACTTTTAAATTGGAATCAGGGATGTGGGGAAGCACAGAGACTTGTGAGCTTTCATTCATTTTGGCTAATTTTTGTACACATATAAATTTTTCTCAAGGCAGCTCTTACATCCTTGTTCCGGAGGCTGTAGATCAATGGGTTTATAAGTGGGGTCACCGAAGAATAGATCAAAGTTACAATCTTCTGAGTTCCGGCTGGATTTCCAGAATTTGGGCTGATGTACATTACCATTATGGTCCCATAGAACACAGACACCACCATTAGATGGGAACCACAGGTGGAGAAGGCCTTCCGTCTGCCAGCTGCTGAAGGTACACGGAACACTGCTCTGAGGACCAGGCTGTAGGATGTAAGGATGAAGACAAGGGTGATGAAGATAATGAATGAGCTTAGTAGAGAATAGGAAAGCTCAATGCCAGGTGCAGGGGTACAAGACAGGGCCAGAAGAGGACCAGGGTCACAGACAAAGTGGTCAATGGTATTGGGGCCACAAAAGGGGAGTTGAGTGATGAAATAGATGGGCACTGGATAGCAGAGGAAGGCTGTTACCCAGCAGAGGGCCATCAAGTTAAAACAGAGACGACCACTCATGATGGTAGGATAGCGGAGAGGGTGGCAGATAGCCAAGTATCGGTCAAAAGCCATCAGGGGCAATAGGAATGTCTCAGTGGTGCCACAAGAAAAGAAGAAATAGAACTGGAGGAAGCAGGCTGTGAAAGAGATTGTTTTGGTCTCTGACAGGAAGTTTTCTAACATATTGGGAACAGTGGTATTGATGTAGCAGATCTCCAGGAATGAGAAGTTGGCCAGCAGGAAGTACATTGGTGTATGGAGTCTGTGGTCCACCTTCACAGCCCAGACAATGACCCCATTCGCCATCAGTGTCAGGACGTAGGACACAAAGAACAGCGTAAAGAGGAGGACCTGAATCTCTTTGGAGCAGGGAAAACTCAGGAGTATGAATTCAGTCACTCTGTTGGCTTCTGATGCATTTGTGGTACTCATGGTTCCTAAGTGGCAGGTGAAGGAAACAGAACAATGACACAGGTGATGTTTACTCATTTTTGCAACATCTACCCCTTCCCCATTCTCTCAGGGAAGTCACACTCTATGCTGCTCTAAACTGCTCAAGTTTGATAGTGTTTTACATCATCATGCTCTGGATTCTCATGCTGTGTGTCATTTCTCTCAGACAGGATATTGTGCAGTCCACAGCTTGGAGAGATTTAATGACTATATCTACACATACCTGAGGAGATATGAAACCCATGTATTTGTGCCCACAGATTCAGATATCAATGATCCTTAATACTAGAGACAGTTTTAATCACATGGATCTTTGGAAGCAGATGCTAAAATGTATCTTAGAAGGAGAGAGAAAAGTAACAACACAAGCATGTATTTATGAGTTCTAATTTACTCTAGATCAGTATTAGAGTTATATTTTATGATAGAAAGTATCAAATTGCTTTCTTGTCATAATAGTGTATGTGATTGGTTATAAAAACCTTGATTGTCTAGACATTTATATAATGGTTTTCAATTTGACTCTATTTTGCTGGAGATATGGCTCAGTGGTGAAAAACACTTCCTTGCACATATTGACAGCCTGAGTTTGATTCCTCAGGACCAATGTGAAGCCAGATGAAAAATTTGGCTCCATTTAAAAATATTTATTTACTTGAGAGAGAGAAAGAGAGAAAGAAGCAGACACACAGAGAATGAGCATGCCAGAGCCTCTACCCACTCCAAACAATTCCAGATGTTTCTGCTTCACAGGCAGATGTTTTAACCACTAAGCCATCTCTCCAGCCCTGCTTCCATTTTTTTCCAGATGGTATATACAATGTATGAAATACCTTGGCCTACATAGAAGTCTAGTTACCTACAGAAAAGTAGGAAGCACATATATTATTTTATCATTTTTGCCTTGGTGTTAAGATTTCTAGAGAAGTTACTGTTCTTTTGGTTTAGGGGTGGATACAGAGAGTCACAATTGTTACCTACTCTCAGGAAGTGACTTTTGGGGTTCAATGAAAAAAGGGAACCATAAACTGACTGGACAGGACAGCATTTTTGCAATTTCTCTTATTCCCCTAGTACTTCTGTGGTTTGAGTCCCAATATAGATAGAAAAGTTGGAGTTGTTTGGGAAGTATGAGAAAATTTCATTTCCTGAGTTGAATATTGCCTGACTTCTTTTTTGAAAGAGGCAACACAAAACTAACAAAACTGCTTAAGATTCCGTTGCCTATAATTTTCTCTCAGTTTATTAGTCCATTTTTCTGGATTCTCCTCTGTTAATGAGGGGTAGTCATCTTTCAAGGCTACATGTTCCAAATTGAAAATGATGGCCATAATATGGTTATTTAAGAAAATATCAGATTAGAATACCATCCCTGATACCTTTCAGAACAGTTTTTCTAGCTAAGAGTATTTCCCAGTTTATTAGTTGAAAAAATAAGCTACTTTCCAGATCATATCATATCTTTACTGATTATTTTGACAACTGCATAGAATAGTAAAGCTTATAGTTTTTCACTTTACACTTTCATTTTAGGCTTTTTAAAGTCTTTTGAATGTTTGGCACAGGGTAGCAGTAAGCAATTCCTCTCTATGAGGGACTTAGAATCCCCCCAAATCCATGAGGAGTGAGTGAAAGAAAGAAGAAATATTGGGCTACACTGAGCCAAAGAATCAAGTCACTTTGCAGTGGCTGCTGCTCTCCTCTCCTGGTGCCTGATTCTATGCTCTGTGGAAGCACCTAACTTTGCTGGAAGAAGCCAGTGCCGAAGCCTTTTCAACCTAGCATTCAGAACACATGAGCTTATAGACCATCTCAATTTAAACCAGCACAAGCCATGTTCCACATAACTTTTTTCCCAGTCCTTTCCATATGTCACTTTACTAATATTTATTTCCCTGAAGAAGTGGATCTCACTGGATCCAATTTCTGGTTAATAAAGACAGAAGTTTCATACAACTGAAACCCCTCCCTCTCCTTCTGTCTCCCTTCATCCTGAGTTCCCTAGCTCTTACATTTAAAGATGAATTTCTTTCCATCCACCCATGTGAAACTCTGAGGTTTCCTTAGCCTCACAAAGAATCAGAGCTAAGAGGCAAATGTAAAATCTATCTTGTATCTCCTGCGAATCCATCTCCTCACTGGACTGGCAGGTCTGATTTGGAATCTTCTATTTTCACTGCAGCCACAGGAAGGCAGGGGAGAAGGTATGGCATCCTTAGCTGTCGGTATCCAAAAGCTTGGCACAAGTGGTATGACTTGGAGAGGTACTGGCATATTTACTGCAAAGCATTCTCAACAATGTTGCTCTGCTATCTAGGACTTACTCCACTTAAGGGAGATCGCCTCCTGTGGTTTCCAGCAGTGAGACTTCCTGAGGTAGGATTTTCAGTCCCAAATGTTCCCTCCCCTCAAGAGTCCACTAATTGGGTCTTGGGGCCTAGGTTCTGAAGGGGTGATTATATCATCTCACACAACGCTCAAAGCACTCTTTTCTTCTTCAATCAGTTGTGTAAACATCAAGGCCACACCAGCTTAGCTGCAAAAAGAATATGGTTCATCTTTATTTCCCTTTCAGTTTTATTCATTTCTTTGTTTATCTCTGGTATTTAATCTCCTTTTCATTGTAACTTTAAAGTTTTCCATCTCTTTCATATTTTCTCACTTAATTGTGCAAGAAGGGCTACTTTTGTTTTGTTTATTTTTGCAATAGATTATATTTCCTTGGTCAGCTCTGTGCTTCCAATATGGTATCATCATTTAATTATCTTTTTAAAAAATATTTTTATTTATTTACAAGTAGAGAGAGAGAGGCAGAGAGACAGAAAGAGAGAAGGAGGGAGAGAGTGAGAGAGAGAAATAGAGAATGAATATAGATCACCAGGGCCTGAAGGCATTGCAAATGAACTCCAGCTGTACAAATGCTCCTTTGTACAAAGGTTGTTAGGTTTTACAGGCGAGTGCATCAACAGCTGAGCCATATCTCCAGCCCTAAATATCTTAACAAAAAAACCTTTTTGTGGACAACTTCCATAATTATAGACAATAAACCATGATAATTCCCTTCCCACCCCTACTCTTCCCCCTCTCAAATCCACCCTCCATCATATCCCCCTCCCCCTCAATTAGTCTCTAATTTGTTTATATACCATCTTTTCCTCCCATTATGAAGGTCTTGTGTTGGTAGTGTCGAGCAGTTTGAAGTCATGAATATCAAGACCATTTTGTGTCTGGAAGATGGCATTGTAATCAGTCCTATTCTTCCTTTGGCTCATACACTCTTTCTGCCACCTCTTCCGCAATTGACCTTGAGCCTCCGGAAGTGTGATAGAGATAACTCAGTGCTGAACACTGTATTGTCACTTCTTCATAGCACTATGGTGTCTTTTGAGTTATCCCAGTGGTCACCACCATCTGAAAAGAGAAAGTAGCATTAATTTATGGATATACACAGTAAAAAGTGTTCCTAAGGCAGTTTGGTGGATGGCTTCTCTCTCCCATAGGGCTGTATGCAGCGGTAGCTTTTTCCACTTTTCTATCAGCTGGTTAATAGGGAGTTGGTTTCCAGCTCAGCTCCAGCTTGGTTTCTCAGTGAAATGCAGCCCAAGCCTGTGTGGTCTTCAGCAAGAGGGTCTTACCATCTCATCTGTGGGCATCCAAGATCCTTGGCAATGGACTGTAATGTTTTGGGGACCTCAGGAACCTCTCTGGCCAACAACTCACTGGAATGTATTCCATCCCTGGCACTGAAGTTTTTCTAGTAACAATCTATGTCTTCTGGGTGTGCCATTATTGAAAGAAGTAGGTTTCCATATGGCTTATTTTAAATTTTGGTTAACCCTTCTCCCATCCTTCCTTTACTCAATCCTTTCCCCTTACCCCACTAGGACATTGCTCCCCTAGTTATCCAATCATTTAATTACATATGTAAGTTAATTTTTATTGTAAATAGAGATAAAGCTTAGGTCATAGAGGTATGCAGTGAAATGCAACTAGTTCTAGAATGTGCTAATGTACTTAAAACTTAGCATGATAAAGCTATCTTTGGTGACACATGCCTATAGTGCCAGCAATCTGGAGGTCAAAGTGGAAGGATTTCCAGTTTGAGGCCAAACTGAGGTATAAAATTAGTTCTATGGTAAGTGGGATATAGGCCAAGACCCTGTGTCAGAAACAGTGAAACATAAAAACATAGATTGTGAACATAGTATAGCAAAACAAATGCAAAAGGATAAAAAAAGAGAAAAACAAACTAACATAAATGTCATAATTGTTGGAACTTTTTTTCCTTGGATTAAATAAGCCATTCTGAAAAAGATGACGCAACAAGCTGAGTGTGGTGGTGTACACCTTTAATCCCAGCACTCGGGAGGCAGAGGTAGAAGGAGGATTGCTGTGAGTTCAAGGCCACCCTCAAACTACATAATGAGGTCCAGGCCAGACTGGGCTAATAGGGTGAGACCCTACCTTGAAAAAACAAAACAAAAACAGAAGACACATTTTGGATTTCTTGTTTTCTTTTTGTCCTCCAGTGTATTGCAAGGTTTCTACTCAGTGGTGCTCATCTCTTTAATAGTCCCCGCAGGCTCTCACTGGACAACTTGGAGATGTTGTTGCTACAAAGTGAAAGCTCCTGGAGTTGGGGAAGAAAGGAAGAAGGCCCTACCAGGGATAGCACAGAGCTGATTGTAGGGCAGATCTAACACTCTAAGGTTTGGGCTAGTCATTCCCTTCTGGGAGTTCCAAGATTGGGCCCAATTTATTCATAGACAGATTGAGCTTCTGAAGCTGGGGCAGGGTACTCAGGAACCTGATGGGAAGTGATTACAAGTAATTATCGTGAAGGCTGAGGAATTCCAGGGAACAACAGCTTAGGAGATCTCCATCCTCTATGTTTTGGATTTGATTTCTTCCAAGGTCAAATGCATGAAGCTCAAAATAGTCACATTCCCAGGCAGTGTTTCTGCACCTGTACCAGCAGGGGAGAGGAAGTCCAGGCTGAGCAATCCTGAGTCTAGAAGGACAGCTGTATTTAGTGTAGTGATATCCAACCATACAGAATGGAGTTTGAAGTCACACAAGGCTCTGACACTTGCCTGGCTTAGCTGCCAGTTCAAAGACAAACCCAGCACCCCCAGCGAGGGTGACCATGGTCAGGCACTGAGTGTAGGAGAGCACAAGATTTGACAAGAGACTCTGCAGTTCCTGCAGTTCTGTCAAGCAGCTGTGCCTTAGGCTCAGAAGCTCAAGGGTGATTGGCAAGTAGATGTTCTGGCTATACTTCAGGCAGTAGCCTAGAAAAGAAAGGCTACTGAGGAATTTGAGAGGTTCCAGCACATCTGGATGAGGGACAGACTCAGATGACAGGGAGCATGACCCTTAATGAAAAGGTGCTGTAGTTGGTCCAGTCTCTGAAAAGTCCCATGAGTAATTTTAAGGGACCAGTTGCAGCCTCAGAAGCTGTAGTGACAGGAAGTGACCAAAGGCATTAGCCTGCAGCATGGGGGACCATGCCCTGGAGGCAAAACACCTCTATATCTCAGGATATTCTTTCCAGGGTCTGAGCCAAGTCCTTAACATTGGAGCAAGATGCAAAAAGGTGCAGTCCTGGGACCAAAGGAGAGAATGGGGTTTAGTAAGAGAAGTTAGAAAATAGGGAGCTCTCTGCTCTAAAGCAGTCAGGGGCAGTCCATGCCCAGCTTGTTAAGTCAAGGCTCTTCAAAGTCATCAGTAAGGAAAGCAGAAGAGAGGAGAACAGAAGATTTTCCATTCTTGGCACTGCTTCTAAGAAAATTAGAAATAACAGGATATCAAATCCTATAAAAATGGATAATCTCCAATCAGGGCCTTCATATATATGTATAAATTTATATTTATATTTAAATATTTAAGATTTAAATTTTATTTAAATATATATGCATATAAATATAAATTTATATTTCTGACATACTGGGAAAACATTCTTGTGACTAGAATATGGATGACTCATTTGCCCAAGAAGGGGACTCATGTTGTGTGTATTAAAGTCTGACTCTATGCTGGGAGGAAGCCAGTGAAGACAAAACTACAGAGAAGGCAGCAGAATGAGTCCATGAAGCTCATGAAGCTCTCCAGACTTTGTTGCAGATGACTACCTCACACAACTACGTCCTTTAAAGAGGAGCCCTCTGTCACGAAGGGCTCAGCCCAAGGGGAAGCCCAGTAGGGAGTGGATTGAAAGTGGTGATGATACAAACATAGACATGAACATGATCCTTAGTCTTGTTCATTAGGGACATGGGGGCCCAATAATACTATCCTTATTTACTCATAAGTCAAGAAAACCAAGTTAGTCAAAGGAGTAGAAAGCAGGGCACACTCTCCTGTTGCTGTTGTCCATCTGGTGTTGGCCAGGAAGTGATGTTCAGTTTCTGCTCATGCCATCATTTTCCCTGTCATCACGGAGCTTCCCCTTGAGTCTGTAAGCCAAAATAAACCCTTTCCTCCACAAGCTGCTTTTGGTAAGGTTCCTTGTGCCAGCAACAAGAAAACAACATTTAAACAATATGTCAGTGTCATGGTTTGATCCAGGTGTCCCCTACAAACAAATGAATGTGTTCTGATAGATTGATCCTCAGCTGATGGCAATTCGGGAATTAGAA